>UELX01000057.1:0-153283 GCA_900480035.1 Eupelmus urozonus | reverse complement strand
TTCTATAGAAATCGAGTTTTTGTGATGTCTCACATCTCAAAACTAACACATGTAAAGGGTCGATCATGGGCATGGCCATATAGGGGCCATCCCGTCCTCTAAAGGTTAAAGTTGTTTGATTATGTTATTTATTTACCTAGGTATTAATCAATATCTTGTTACAGGTTGACCAGGCATTAAAACTGAAAAATACAGATATTGCTAAGGAATTGTGTCTCCCGCCTGTCAAGCTGCACTGTTCGAGTAAGAAATTGTTTTTATTTTTTTAAATATTTTTATTTCATAAGAACGATTCCAAATGAAAAACTTTTTTTGCAGTGCTTGCAGAGGATGCAATTAAAGCTGCTTTATCAGATTATCGTATAAAGCAACAATCAAAACAAGATAAAGATAAAGCAGAAGCACAATGATGAAGAAAAATTCAACTATTTAATGAAAGATTTTAGCTTAACTACATTATTCTATTATGGCTGTGCGCTGAGCGCGAATTTTCATTTTTTACTTACATTATGTTCATTCAAATTCAAATTATATCGTTATCATAGAATGTATATTTTAAAATAAAATAAAACGTAAAAATTTTTCATTTTTCATTAGTATAAATTTAGTTTATTTAAAAATTTCGTAATTTAGTCCGCAGTCTATTAGTTATATTTCTGTACAAATATATTATTTAAAGAATTGGAGACAAGTCTCTTACTTTTCTTCATAGTTTATATATAAACGTTTCTTCTTAATCTATATCTATTATAAAGATGATTTTTAGATAACATATAATGATGCTGCTCATTATTTAAATTACACTATAAATATACTAATACATTTTATTTTTAGAAATAGAATTAATATTAAAATTTTTTATTCAAATTAGACATCACAAAATAGGAATAAGCAAATGTGGCAAAAGGTACATACACATATATAAACATTTTTTGCAAAGGTGTAGAAATTTATTTAAAGGAACAGGTGTTTCTTTTTTCATCATCAACGTTGATTACCACACATCTTACAAAATATAATCATTGACTCAATCGCTAAATTAACTACCAAACGTTCATTTCAACATGATTCATAAGGGCATGAAAAAGAGCTACATATGTGATTAAAAACAATTAACAGTGACAGAATTAACATTATTTCGCTGACAGATTATTGTACCTTCGGAGTATGATTGCTTGTTATACTTTGACTTTCAAGCAAATTTAAGAAAATCTGTATACTTCATTACGCGTGTCTTGTTTATGATTGTGGAATGTAATCGGTTAACTCACGCGCAACACGTCACATTTCCAGAAAAAATGTACTATCGAGAGCTTATACATGAATAACATTCGTGCGAACGATTCTGATCCGTGTTGAGTGCAGCAAAAATGACATTTACATTTAAAATAGTTTGACGGTAAAGAAGCGTTCGCTTAATTCACATAATCCGCATCTCGGTTACTTTATTATAATTAAAAACTCGTGGTCCAACGACAGAAACGTAGCATTTGACCTTAAACCTCGCTATAACAAATAGTTTACAGTAAAATCGAGTAATATCCTTTAATCACAAGAAGCACTTACACGAGTACAAAGATTTACAAAGACCCTTATTAATAAAAAAAAATGGGTCAAAAAACGGTACATCAATCGGAGTATTCAATATTTAACAGATGCTTCTGTGACGCACCAACTTGATTGGAGGACTTGATTTGATTATAATTATTTTTACATCGAGGCAAGATCAGAGCGGATAATTAATTACTTCTTCCCCTCAATTGCGTAGTTTTTCGGTGCCAGGTGGCTCATGCCCTGTAGGATTGCACGTAGTGAATTTAATCTATTTTAGACGTTGGTCAATCAGCGTTGGATTTTGTGCGTCTCCGATGATGATTTCGCGCTAACGAATGAATAATTGTTACTAAGAAGTAGCACACCATGAGCATAACAAACTTATCAAACAGCCAAGAAAGTGTAGTTGCACCCTCCTATAAAAACAGATTAATTCTTTGTAAATATTGAATTTTTAAAACATTATTATTTATTTTTTACATTATAAAAATTTGTTTGTAACAAAAATTAATTTATTTTTGTTGTAATCACTAAAAAGTACTAATGATACTTAATAAAATCACTTACAGTTGCTGTTTTGTCATGCAGTTTTCGCTTTTGCTCAATAAGGAATTTTTTCAGTGGTTCCTGAAGTTTAGTACCTACTGCAGGCACATATACCAAAAAACTAATTGCTTTATCTAATAATTCTTCGTTGAAAGCTATTATCACAGCCAATTGCTGTATATGCATTTTAACAATCGCTTTACCAATGAGTGTGGCACCAAAGAATGTCCAAAATGGAATAAGATAGTGACCACAAGTCAAGCCAGCAAGATCAAACAAGGGATTAGGAATCTATAAATAAATATGATTTAGTCTTTGTAATATTTTACAATTTTTTAGAACTTTTTTAATTTTGAAAATCACATACCGATGCACAAGCTAGAATACCTAAAAATCCAGCCTTTTGAACAAAATGCTTCATAGCCAATTTGGCACGCATAATAATTGGGATATCTGCTCCACTTTCAAGAGCTTCAAGAGCTTCTAATTCCTTGAGTTCTTCTTGATCAAACTCTTGATCTTTAGAACTTTGACGACTAGTTCGCGCGGCTCTTGCCATAAAATAAGGCGGTAATTCTCCAAGAGCAGTTCCAACTCCCCACATCATGGCTTCGATTCGCACCTTTCTCATTATATTTAATATACCTACTGTCCATGTCGTATCTACACTTGTTGGACAAACAATTTGATCAGGATATGGCGGTTCAGGGAAATTCAATGCTCCGCATTCATAAGCTGCCATTGTAACCGCTGCTATATGAGGACCCAAATACAAGACAAATGTATGTAGTCCTGTCCCAAGACCTACACTTGAAAGAACACCTAAGCCTATCCAGTACAAGCACCATCTCACTTGAGCCTCCCAAGCTATGAAAGTCTAAAAGTAAAAATTTAATAATTTAATTAAAGATTTTTTTGTTATATAATATTTTTAATATAATATCTAATAGTAAATTTTTAACTTTCATAACAATTTTTTATTTATTTACCTCTTGCTGTGGTCCAGAAAGTCTGCCTAACACGAAAAATAATATGATCAAAGTTACTGTACAAAATACGGTCTTTTTATATTGAAGAGTTTTCCTTGCCAAACTAAAGCAGTCAATGAGTAATTCTCGTATAAAATAATTGAGAGTTGTTATAGGATGTTGTAACAGTGTTAATTGATCTGGATCAATTTCATCGTGAGACGTAGATTTTGCTTGATCATTCTGGTCACGAATTGATTTTGGTCGAGCGCCATTTGTTGATGTCGATGGCACATCTTTTGTCCGGCGTGTGGCATTTGTACTTCCCAACATTGTGTTTCCTAGTTTACTAGTCTAAAATAAAATAAAAAAGAGTAAATACAAAACACAATTTATCATTAAATATATAAAAATTTCTAATTGCAAAAAATAATTTGCAAAAAAGAAAGAAAAGGTTAGCAACATAAAAGTAAAAATAAAACAAATAATAAGTTTTAGATGCTCATTATTAACGTATGAAGATAATTAATTGTTTTGCAACACTTTTCAAGTGTTTTAAAATGGAAAATTCTGTAAATTTACTTCATTTTCGATGAAATTCATGTCAATAACAAGATAATTTCTCCCACTTGCTGAAAATTCACTCGGTTCCACCATTTTTGTTTTCTACAGTACAATTCTACACCGATAACATGGAACTATCATTGGTGCCATGAATATGTTAAAACTTCAATCAAATATGTGGTCATATTCTTTACACAGCTGGTTAATAAAGACCCAACTCAGTTATCAGTGAAGAAGCAACATAAATACATAGGTCACTTGGGATCAGAGGTCCCTCCTCATTGTAATTCATTATCATATTATGTATCTACGTTTTACTTACTACTACTGACATGTGACTAGTGTGTGTAAAGCAAAAAGATATTGGTTGAAACTTTTGTCAAAGAAATTCTCATTAATTGAAATAAATTTGAATACAAAAATTAATTTATTTTATATTATATTATTAATATTTATTATAACATATAATATTTTTTAATAATTAGTTTATAGTTTTTATTACTCTTCTAATTTATTTATTGTGTTTTACTTTTTGATTATAAAAATTAATGTACTTTATTTTTAAATATAAAAAATTTTCAGTTTTTCTCTTAGTCTAAAGAGGGTCAAATTTTTAAAATTATTTGTAATTAAACTTTTTAATTAAGCAATATAATTAAATTTTCTTTTTATATAAATTAAATATTTAATTTAAAATAAACTTTAATTTTTCATTTTATGTAGCTTTAGTTTAATACTTATTTTAAAAAAAAATTAATAGAAATTATGAATAATTTAATTTGACTTTTATAATAAAAAAAAACTAGTAATATTATAACTAAATTTAAATTTTTACTACAAGAAATTTTAGTTTTAAAACAAAAAAGTTTGTTAATTCTTTTATCTATGAAACCATTCTTATCTGTTGGTACACATTTACTGATATTGAAATCACAATTTAGCCACTCACCTTTTTCTAGTAGGCCATAAAATTTTATAGACCTTGAGTATGAGTAACTTTTGAGACATTAATTTTCAAGATAAAAATTTTAAAAAAAGCAAATAACATTTACATAAAAAATTTTAATTGAATATAAGATAAAAATGTTACATAGATATTGTGCTTAAATTATTTTAAAAACTACATTTTAATATAATTAATTGTGAGCTAATAAGCTAAAAAAACTAAGTATGCAATACAAATAAAAAAACATAACTGTAAAAAGCTTTAAAATAAAATTCAATCAAAAAAGCTACAGTTTAAGTGCACTGCCAAATACCATAGTGACTTTTTCATTTGCAGGGATATCTGACATAGGTTGAGCATGTCCTTTTAAAAATATATCAAGATCATTGTGAGACATTTCTTGATCAGGTGTTAATACTTTTTCATTGGTTAAGTCCTCGTTCAACACCTGACTTGAGATTTTGTCAGTATTATCCAAAACTCCTGTACCACTGTTGCTGCTTGTAGCAGTTGTTTTTCGCTTAACACGTTTCCTCACCATTGGTTTGACGAAATAAACTACAATAACGTTTACCAATTTTTCAAAATGTCATTAAAAATTTTGAAAAGTTTATAAATTAATAAAATTCTTCAAATAAAATGAGGGTGCTATTAAAGGCAATTTTATTTATAAAGCTTACTGCCACTTTTTGAAGAAATTAAATCAAAAGCTGATGAAAAATCGAAATGAATCACATCTGCTGAACTACAGCTTGGCACACATATTTCCATCTAACAAAAGAGAGACATATTTAGTACATACTAAGACTTAAAACATTAATGCAAAGAGAGCCAAAAGTTAAGTTGAGTTGCCAACATTTTAAAACGTGCTCTGCTAAAAAAAATTTATCTTGAGTTAACACACTCATACGCACACTGAAGCAGCCACATCCTCAGCGCACAAAGGTGATGATTAAAAGAAAGAAAGTTTGCCCAAGTGTGTACTAAATATACATTGGAAAAAAACCATTAGAATGTAAAAAAAAGTCTTAACTCCATTAAACACCTCTCACACTGAATGCTAAACTTATTTCAAAGTCAATCTGTTGTTCAATCACAAAAAAATTATAGATAATCAATAACTACACATTAAGCCACTATTTTTAATACATTAAACAAAGCGGAAAAATCAATAAATCCGGGGACAATTGAAAATTATTTTTACACAAAACGTACGCGCTGTTACCAAGCCGAAGAGCCTCCCTTGAATCAGCGACTTTCCCCGAAAGTCAAAAATAAAAATTGCCAAAACGAGTCAATCGCGCCGAGCGACATATGTTCGAAGATAACAAAACCAGCGCTGGAAAAAGTGGCGAGATCATCATGATCGCTCAATTCAATCGACAGAGCAACTCGTGCGTCTAATGAATCATGATTCGCAGTCTTTCTCGCCTCTGTCACTGAGCCGCACTCTCTTTCTTTTCTCTCCCGATCCGAGCATCAATCATTTTCCGCAAATTAATAAAGCACCTCGACGTGCAATCTATAATTAAAATTTTAGGTTACGTAAACCGCGCGAGAGAGCGAGATAGAAAAAGAAAGAAAAAAAAAGGCGCGCGCGAGGTGAACGAAATCGACTCCCAGCAGCGTTACAAATCACGTGAAGCTCATAGAGCGCGCGCGCTTGCGAGCGATAAAGTATAAAGTAGCTATCTTAACAATGCAGTAGGCAGCCTTGCTGAAACCGTACATGCGTTTTCCGGGCCTCTCGTTGTTATTGTCCTCCCTCAACCTACAGACAGGGGCCACGTAAGGCTAACAGCGCGCCGCGAACAACGTGACATGTATATACAGCTGCAGTTAGTTCCCCTTTTTCATTTCAACGAAAAACGCACAAACGACCTATGCATCTTGCACTCTCTGCACTTTCCCTTTATCTACACACACACACACACACACACACACAGAGAGAGAGAAAACGCAGGAGTCTCGTCAAGAAAAGCGCGCGCGGGGAAAGTACACACATATATACTCGGCTTGAAAATAAAGAAAAGAAGGTGAGCGTTTAATCCTTACGTGTTTGTGTCTGTTTACGCGAGTGCAAGTGTGTGCGCTTTCACTCGTCGGATCCGCCTCCGCACATCGTCCGCGCAGCACTGGGGCTTGATTAAATTGAATGAGTATCGACAACTGTCACTTGGCCGCCGTGAGACACGCACGCACAACGTGTGCACATAGAGCGACGAAGAGTGAGCCGTGTCGTCGTCGTCGTCGCGCGCGCGCGCGTGTGTGCGGAAAAAAACGAGATCACAGCCGGAGTAAGCAGCCTGGGCAGGCTACTCTACTACACTGCGACGGGGACGACGGCGGCAGCGGCGGCACACATCGCGTGAGCGCAGCAGTAGCCCCGCCGCGGCGAGAGAGAGGAGAGATTTTGCTGTCGGCTGATGTTTCAAAGCTGCCAATTGCAGCCGAACTTTCGAGGGTGGGGGACTGAGTTAAGGCGGCACGTCACTAGGCCGGCTAGGTATCTTTCGCGCTATGTTACTAGGGTGGGCTCGCTGTTGAGGGGGATTCGAATGTGGACTGATATGGGGTTATTGATTAGTTTTGGCTTGTAAATAGGGGACGGTGTTTGGGGTAATTATGGTCTGCTCGAAGGTCGATATGGGAGAGAGTCGGTTATAATTAGAGGGTTTTATTTAGAACGCTTTCCTTTTTTTCTTCTTTTTGTAAAATTTATTAGATAAAAGTGCATATTTATAGTAATAACGAATTTTATTTGAATTTTTGTTTATTTAGAATCCCTAAAATGAAATTCGTAAAACATTTCGATCTCGATTCCGGTACTTTCTCTGCCGACGCGGCTTCATCACTTTCATCGACTCTCCGCGATTGCACCTCATTATTATATCCTGGCTTTCCTTTCGCCGCGACTCCAGTTCCAGTCTGCAGCCGATCATTTATAAGCTACAGTCGCTTATAATTATATTTCAGTTTTTGAATAGTTTTGAAAGTTCCATCATGTCCTCTATAAAGCTCTTTTTTAGCTTCCTTACTGGACTTTCTTTCTACTTTCGACTGTTCTTGCTCTAACTTTCGAAAGCTAATGCGGGCGATGTATTTGGCTCTTTATTAGATTATCCCAACGATCCTGATTGTGTTTCAATTTGGGACAATCAGGAAGTGTTTGTTGCTTTGTTAAAGATGTCTTCATCGACGTTGGTAATTTTTTTTATAGCTGTAAATGCATTTTAAAGGAAATAAAGCGAATATATAATGATGAGTCATACATCTATGCTTTGTAGTTCAGTGTGATTATTGTCGTACTTTCCTGCGATTATTAGCTGACCCTGGCAATTACGCCTATGCATAAGTATAGTCTTTATCTTGTACAATTGCTAATTAGTTTCCTCTATAATAAGTGTATTACTTATTATAATACTGCTGCCTTATATATTTTAAATTTGCTGCGTAGCTTTAACGCGTACATTTTTAGTTGACCTTGTGATTAAAATTTAAAATAGATCAATCGATTGGTTATTAATTTTGAATATTACTCAATTATAGTTATAGATGTATACGTATATTTACAAAGCGACGAAAGTTCAGTTATAGACAAATTTCGTTTTCAGTTTATAAAATTCTTTGGATTTTTAATTTTTCCAGCATTCTACTATCTTTAATTCAACTTAATTCAATTATAATCATTACTATGCATTCATTTTTCTTATATACATATATCCAATATTCGCAATCTACTTGCACTCTCGTGATTAAAGTCCACCGAACCGATTAAAGCTCTGGTGAATGACCTTTAAACATCTGAGTATACATAAACAAAAACAAAGCCGCGTTTAAAATCCCTAAGGCGCTAGATGATCCACATACATATATAGCTATACAGAAAACACAAAGCCATCCGCCAGCGGCGTCAGCGCCTTCTAGCGTTCGAAAACTGGCAGACGATAATAATTGCGCGGCAATGCGCCATGTGCCGCAAACTCGTACACCTAATGTTTACACGCTTTCACCACTGCCGCTGCATTTTGTAGCAAAATTCGAATATCGCAGGAACTTGTCAAATGTATTCGGTTAGATTGATTTGTGCAGACAGTTATCAGGCTGCACCGATTCCAGATGTCGATCCTACCTTCTCGCAGTTTCGCGGAAGCGACATCAAGCAAGTTCCAATTTTGCGGATTTTCGGCACCACAGCAGCCGGTAATTTGAATTTGTTACGTTCTTTGGCTATTAATATGTCTTGAGGCTTGCGCTTAATTGATTATATATAAGTTGCGTTTATTTTGGACTAACCTTTGACTGCTAGAGTGATCGTTTCTATAATTAACTGTGTTTAAATAGATGTGAGCATAATGCATTTGATGTTTTTAGGTGAAAAAGTATGTTTACACATACACGGAGTCTTTCCTTATTTATATGTCCCTTATACGGGTCAGGTTAAAGCAGAGGTTCTGATGTATCAACTCGCTGCATCTTTAGATGCTTGTATTAATGTGTCTTTAGGATCTGCAAAAGCCAATACTCAACATGTGTACAAAATCCAGCAAGTTTCTGGAATGTAAGCTATTTTGAATAAAAATATAGATAATTTTTTGGATTACTTCAAAAGATGTCTAATTGAAATTTTTTATTTTACAGACCTTTATATGGATATCACAGAAAGAAACATCATTTTTTTAAAATCTATTTTTACAATCCGGCCATGATAAAACGAGCTACTGACTTATTACAGGTTTACATAACTTTTTAAATAATTTAACGTGAATTTTTGTGTAACTTTTATTTTATAAAAATTATAAAACTTTTCTGTGCTTTCAGAGTGGATGTATTCTTGATCGAGTTTTCCAGCCTTATGAAGCCCACATTCCTTATACACTACAGTTTATGATGGATTACAATATATATGGTATGAGTATGATTAATTTAAAATCTGTTAAACATCGACATAGTTCCAAAACAGCAGAAAATGAAGAAAAATTAACAGGAAATTCAGAAGAAATATTTGAATTCGAAGGAGAAGAGAAAGAATATCTTCCATATTTAGTACAAAGACAGAGTGTTTGTAAATTAGAAATAGATGCTTGGGCATCAGATATTCTGAATCGTGAAGTCATTGATAAAGGTATAGATTTAAATCCAGGAATTGCAGCAATTTGGGAAGAAGAAAGGACCAGACGAGCTCAAGCTAACTTAGGAGGAGATTCTCAATTAACATATCCAAAGAGTCCAGAAAGAACTCAAGCAGCACGTATTTTAACAGATAATGATATATATCATCAAACAAGATTGGTTCATCGTTTGTGTTCTATTGAATCCCAGGTACATTTCAATATTTTTTTTCTAGTAAATTTTTATTAAAAGCTAAAATAATGTAGATAACACATTTTATTTAGAGTTTAGTATTTTAATTTATTTTCAGGAGGATGAAAGTCTGTTAACTCCTATTTCAGAAAAGTCTTATCCTATTCCTGTACCAGATGATAGTAATTTATTAAATGCATCCCAATTAGAAATACATGCAGGCCCACTTGATTCAAGTATTGTTGAGAGATCATTAAATCAATATCAAAATGTAGCTAATGAGTCAGCAGTACTCTCTTTACAATCTCAATCATCTGTTAGTGATCTATCTCTAAACAGTAGTGATTGTATGTGAAAATATTATTCCTGTGTATAAAGTATATTATATTATTATTGAATTATATAATTTTGTTTTAGTTAATATTGTGGATATACTAGCAAATTTAGCCAAAGAGCAAGAAGATATTCCAACTTCAATTGATTCTAATAGTATTCTTGGATCTCAAAAATCACAAACAAATTTTCAAGATTTTCCTGGAGATCAAAACAATGATTTGAATGAAGAAGAAGAAGAGGAAGAAGAAGCGCCAGATCTAAATCTTACTAGTTTAGATTTAGATACTTTGAATTTTAGCACATGGGAAACAGATAAAGAAAAGTCACAACCTCTTTCAACTAAAAGTAATGAAAGTCAAATAGGTGCGTAAATTAAATCTTAATTTTAAAATTTTTTTAATTTATAAATTATTTGCGAATTAATTATTTATAGAGCTCGTATTGGAATCATTAAATGATCCAGCAGCATCAAATTCATCCAATGACATTCCACAGCTTGATGGCCCTATAGACGATGAAAAAGCGGGACCAAGTAATTTAAACGAAGATAACGACGTAACGATTGAAAAACAGGAATTCGTGGTTTGCGAATTCAAATCTGAAAGAAAAAGAAGTCGATCAGTTTCAGTAACACCTCGTAAAAAAAGGCGGATTTCAAGTAGTGATGACGATGATTCCATCGATGGTACAAAGATAAAAGCGAAGGATAAATTACCGAAGACACCCCGGCGATCTCCTTCAAAGCGCTTGAGTAAACTCACTAGTCCAAGTTGTCCGACCCGAAATTATTCGCCACTATGCGTAGAAATTGCGAGTGCTCAGAAAACTCCAAAGCGGACACCAAATCGGACGCCGAAAAATTCACCCCTTGCATCGCCTACAACAAGACCATTTGATCGACAAAAAATGCGAGAAACTTTTCGTCGAAAAAGGATATTTTCACCAGTAAAAGAATTGAATACTGGTTTGTATTTATTTAATAATTTTAGTTTAAAATATTGCAATATAGTTATAAATAATGCTAATATTTTTAATATTTTATAAGATAATATTTATACATTTCAGAAGAAGAATATATCCCACCAAAGTTAGACTCTGAAAAACAACAGTTAGAAAAACGTTTATCACCTGAATTAAATTCTGATAAACAATATTTAGAAAAAAGTGTTCTATCTGAACTTAACACCGATAAACAACATTTAGAAGAACAAAATCCATTTAAATCAGACTCTGAAAAAGAACGTTTAGAAGAACCCGTTTTAACAGACCAAGGAGCTGTGAAACCGCTTTCAAAAACCTCTGAAGAGTTATTTACTCCCGATCCGCCTAGCCCCAAAAGCGATGTTACTCTTGTTGAAGATTCAGACGACTCTCTTGAAACGGTAATACCCTCGCCACCCGAAAATCCTGTCATAATTAATGACAGTGACTCTAATGATACAACTGGCTCGAAGGAAAGTCTAGTCAGTTTCACAGCGTATACTTTTCCACATCATATACTTCCATCAGTACTTGAGGAAGAACCCACTGAAGGGAATGAAATTACGTTTAGTCAATACCTCGAATCGAGGCAAAAAGTTCTCAGTGCTGAAATAAAATCGTCATCTGCCAAAGAAGGTACGGAAAAAGAAGAAATGTTGATGCCAGAATTCGATCCTTTGAGCACAGAAAAGTTGGTAAACAGTATAAAAGCAGACCGACTCAACATAGTTGAGCCCGTTTTCGACGATCAGCCGGAAGACATCGACAATATCGAGCCTTTTTTTAGTGAACAGGCTGATGCAGATGAACAGCCTCAGCAGGTTCCTGGAGCACTGCGAAAATGTCGAGGTAGAGGTGCCAAGAGCCGCATTAACCCAGAAGAATGGCACAGAATGCTTGTTCAGGAATTCAGTTCTAAAACAGGCACTAGCAACTGGAAAAACAAAACCTTCATCCTAGAATCGTCGATAGAACCTCCCAGTAGGGAAGCCGTCGAAGCTTGGCTAGAGGCAACTAAGATTCGAGAACAAAAAGAAAAAGAAGAAAAACAGAAGGAGAAAGATAAAGCGGAACCAGAGTATAAAGATTCGCAAAAATCGAATGCAACTGATGATAGTTTAGCGAGAATTTTCCAGGGGTTTTCAGATGGAAGTGATGCATCGAAACATTTGGGAATTTCTTGTGGTCAAATTGAGTGCAATACGCGTATGTCTTCGATTAACGTTGCTGATGGAGATCTTGGAAAAGCCAAGGCGCTAACTACGGTAAATAAAATTTATTGCCGGCAGAATAGTTACTTTTCATTATCTAAGAGTTTCGATGAAAAATAATTAAAATTCATTTTCAGTATCAATTTTTAACCGTACTTTGTTTAGAAGTGCATGTAAGTACAAGGCCAAATCTTCTTCCCGATCCTCGACATGATCCCATTGCAGCGATTTTTTATGCGATCCATAATGATGTACCGCCAGACTGGAGCAAAGCAAAGCCATTAGAATGTGGTAAAGTTTACTGCTAATACAGCCCAAATTAAATTAAAATATTGTGAAATATTCAAATTAAACTGTTTTGTTTATTTTTCAGGGGCGATCATAGTAGATCCAGGAAAAATAAATTCTACAAGTTCAAACTCATATGGGTCGACTACTATACAACATTCTTTAACATACGTAGAAAATGAAGAAAATATTTTTGATAAAGTATTGTCTCTTATAGAACGTTGTGATCCAGAAATTTTGATTGGTTGGGATATTGAGTTTTTATCTTGGGGTTACATGTTTCAAAGGGCATCACTCCTTGGAAAAACTTTGAGCGGAAAAATATCTCGCATTCCAAGTGCAAAGTGTAATTGGGAAGCAGCACAGGATCAATCAAAGTCAGAGTTACATATAGAAACTTTGGCAGAGGTGAAATTACCTGGTCGCATTGTTCTAGATATATGGAGAATCATGAAACATGAGATTGGTATGTACATATCATTTATAAAAATAATTTTAGAATACAAATTATCTTTAAATAACATTCTTTTAATACTTTATCAGCTTTAACAAGTTACACTTATGAAAATGTGATGTTTAATTTAATGAATGAAAGGATTCCACATTCTAACTTTGATGTTTTGACAAAGTGGTGGAATTCTACAATCCAGCAATGGAGAGTTATTGATCATTATGCCAACAAAGTTATAGGGATTCACAGACTGATTCATCATTTGGATATTATTAGTTAGTATTTATCAATTTATATTTTTTCCGTTCAATGGGCACTCGAGTTACTGATCCACAGTTTAAAAAATTTGTTATTCAGATCGAACTAGCGAGCACGCCCGTTTGTACGGCATCCAGTTTTATGAGGTTTTCTCGCGTGGTTCACAGTTTCGCGTAGAGTCTATGATGTTACGTCTGGCTAAACCCTTAAACTACATACCCGTTTCACCGTCAGCTCATCAGCGAGGATGTATGCGTGCTCCAGAGTCATTGCCTCTCATTATGGAGCCTGAGTCTACGATGTACAGCGATCCAGTCGTCGTCCTTGATTTTCAAAGTTTATATCCAAGCATCATCATCGCCTACAATTATTGCTTTTCAACTTGCCTTGGTCGCATAGAACATATTGGCTCGTGAGTTTTCTTTTTGAATTTGGAAATAAAATAAATCTAAACAAATATGCAATTAAATTTGTAATGTTTGAGTATCAGAATTAAAACTAAAAAATGTTATTGTTAAAAAAAATTATTTATAAATATATTATTACTTTTTTGAATGGCAGACCTCAACCTTTTGAGTTTGGTGCATACACTTTACAAGTACCTAAAAATCTCGCAATGAAATTGCAGAAAAAGGTGAATTTTGCACCTTGTGGTGTCGCATTTGTAAAGTCAGAAGTGCGTCAAGGAATTCTGCCTCGCATGCTCACCGAAATTCTTGAAACAAGATTGATGGTTAAAAAGGCTATAAAAGATCATCCAAAGGATGACCGCGCGCTTCAAAGAGCACTGCACTCGAGACAGCTCGGACTTAAACTTATTGCCAATGTTACCTACGGCTACACCGCTGCTAATTTTAGTGGCAGAATGCCCTGCATCGAGGTAATCCAAAATAGAAAATTTTTAATTCTATTTTCAAAGTTGCAGAATGAATTCATGGCTAAACAACGTTTTAGGTCGGAGATAGTGTGGTGAGCAAGGGGAAGGAAACTTTAGAGCGAGCTATAAAAATTGTGGAATCGACACCGAAATGGGGAGCGCGTGTCATTTACGGAGATACGGATTCATTGTTTATTTTATTAAAAGGGAAATCTAGGAAAGAGGCATTTGATATCGGAGCGGAAATAGCTGACACAGTTACCGCGGCAAATCCGAAGCCAGTTAAATTGAAATTCGAAAAAGTTATGCAGCCTTGCATATTACAAGTATAAACATATTAGTTATTTGAAAGAATATTTTATATTTTTACATTTAATATTTTTTTATTTATTATTTTTATATTTTATATTTAATATCTAGACAAAAAAAAGATATTGCGGTTACATGTATGAAAATTTAAATGACAAGCCCGTTTATTTGGCTAAAGGCATCGAAACCGTGCGGCGAGACGGGTGTCCAGCTGTAGCTAAGGTATTAATATGCCTACATTAATTTTTTTTTTAAACTGTAAATTAATTAAAATATAATTTATCTATAAATTAATGTCAATTTAAATTTTCAAATGTTTCAGATTCTTGAAAAATCTCTTAAAATACTTTTTGAAACAAAAGACCTATCACAGGTAAAGCAGTATGTAGTAAGACAGTTGGATAAGATCCTTAGTGGTAGAGCTTCGATTCAGGACTTAACTTTTGCTAAAGAATTTCGCGGTATGAAAGGATACAAAGCTGCTGCTTGCGTTCCTGCTTTGGAGCTCACGAGAAGGTTAATTCAGAAGGATCCGCGCGCTATTCCACGGACGGGCTCAAGAGTTCCGTATATTATTGTAGCTGGAGGTCCTAATGAAGCGCTTATTCGTTGTGTTAAAGCACCGATGGAACTGATTAAAGATCCATGTTTGAGGCCCAATGCCATATATTATGTTACAAAGTGTATAATTCCGCCTTTGAATAGGTGCCTTAATTTGATTGGAGTTGATGCATACGTGTGGTAAGGCGAGATATTAATAAAATTAAAACTTATATATTTTAATAAAATTAGTAGTTATACAAAAAACTTAGCAAATTTCTTTTTTTGAATTATAGGTATATGCAAATGCCTCATCGTCAAAATCTTAATAGAGTACAAGGTGCAGCTATAATATCCCGTAAACAGAAAACAACAATATCTCAGTATTTATACAATACAACTTGTCCTTCGTGTGGGCAATCCTGTGATAAAGGTATATGTGCAGATTGTGTTAAAAATCAAAGTAAAACACTTGTTATTCTTCATGAAAAATGTAGACAATATGAAAGAATTTATTCAAATTTAAAGATGGTATGTAATGACACATTTCTTTACAAAATAGAGTTTATAAGTTATTATAAAGTTTATGTTTACTATTTTAGATGTGTGAATCTTGTATTGGTGTAGTAGATGCAGACAGTTGTTCTTCTCTTGACTGTCCAATATTTTATCGAAGGATTCAGGCACAGCGAGATGTAACACAAGTTTCATATTTATATGATTTAATTCAATGCATGGAACATTTAAACTGATGCATCCATTAACAAGTAAGAACAGTATAAAATTAAGATCATTTAATATAAAAAGGATGCATCTGAATTTTTAAACAATTTATACAAATGTACATTATTGTAAATATTGTTATTTATCAAAACTTTTATAGATCATATTTTTTATAAATATTTGTCAACTGTATTCATCAAAAATATATTTCGTTGTACAAAACAATTCCATAGTTGTAATATGAACTTTTATGTTCTTTTTAGTTAATTCAATTTCATTTTGATAATATTTGTACATGCTGTATAAGCTATAAACATTTGAAAATTTAAATACGATGCACTATGATTCACCTGAAAGGATAAAAAATAATTTAGTCAGAAATCTACTTAATGTAATCATCAAATGTGGATATCACTTTTTGGTTTCTGTAGAATTTTAACATTACAAGAATTTAAATTTTTATAAATTATTCAGAAAAAAATTGAACTTTTAATAAAACTTGATGTTTTGATTGAAATCAACACAATACTTCTGAAAACAATAACAGTTATCAGATTTGTTTTGGTTAAATTCATTTTGATGCAAACAATACAAAACAAAGATTTTAGTAGAATAAATCACTCAACGACACTTAATAAACATTAAACCCTCAATAAACAACCAATCCGCCAATCACCATAAACACCATAAAGTATCCCTCCAAAGCACTCGATACCCACATTCGACAACACTCCGTCAGCACTGAATTCTCAAACCAACCATTTCAACAAACTTGATCCATAATAAATAACCGAACACGCTGGGCAGGCTGGGCTAGAGAACAGTGCAGGAGCTCTTCTCGCGGAAGGGATTCGACTTTTGCGAGGAGAATCCAACGAGCAGGCAGTCCTCCTGCTCGTGCTCCATGATGTACTTCATGAGATCCTCGACGGCTTTGCTGACGCTGATCCGCTTGATCGCGGCCTCCCTGCGCAGCTGCTCCGTGATCTGGCGCTGTTGCTGCAAGTTCGAGATCACCATGTCCATAACCAGGAGTAGATCTTGCCTCTGGGCGTGGTCCCGCGCTCTGTTCCGTCAACGACTCGTTGCTTCTTCCTCCTTGGGACTAGCGGCGGCTAGTCGGCCTCTGTGATTATGCGCTCGGAATCACGACTCAGCGAGGAGGAAGCTGACGTTGAGGATGACGAGGCCCAGGTTCTCTGCTAACGCTATTAGGACGCTGCTGCCGATCTAGCGTGCAATAAATCGCGAGGGCGCGCGCTACGCGGAGAGCGATTGCAGAGAGGCTAGAGTTTTAAGTATAGTTTACCTTATACCAGTGTGTGGATAAGCTCCGCCCCGGATGGCCCGACTTCCTGGAGCAGCTAGTGCGGGGGCGCGCTAGTTGTATGTGGATTCTACGATTGTCGGCTGAGGGTAACTAGCGGTGAGCGAAGGAAGCTGGCTTATCGACGGTTGCTTAGTTTCGACTTTCGTATTATTCGAGAAACTTTTGTTAATGCGTGAAGATAAAACGTTTTGTTTTTAAGCGAATGGATTTTCGATATTGATTAGGTGATTGGTACGTAATTAATAGAGTTTGTTTTACATTATCTATGATATTATTTGAAAAATGGTAGCAAGACCGGCGATCGGCTAAACAGATACCTATTTTCTAACCTGTCTTCCAGATAATTTTGAAAGCCCGCAAAGGCGGACGGTGTACACCGCGGGGTCTTGTTTACGTATATTGTAGTTGTAGAAGATAAGTAAATAAACAAAAAATGGACGTTCAAACAACAAGTACTCGAAGAAAAATATTAAGCCATGCAATTTGCAGTATTTTAACAGAATGCGGATTTGAATCGTGCGAAAGAGGAGCGCTAGAAACTTTGACAGAAATGTTACAGTCCCGTAAGTTTATTTTCTAACCTTGAAATTTTCTATTTCGTTCATAGTTATTAGATTTTTAATTGATTTATTAAATTTTTATTGCTCCTAGTATTGTGTGAAATTGGTAGTTCGGCCAGAAATTATTGTGAACTTTCTGGTAGAACAGAAATACTTGTTGCGGATATAGTGCTCGCTTTGGTAAATGCTGGCATAAAACTAGATAATCTTCATACTTATGGATTGCGATCAAACAGAACAGTATTACCAGCTCTTCAGCAGCAAACACAAACAAAACAGTTGAATATTTTACAAGCGGGAGTTAAACAAAGTCATCCTCCCCATATACCTAGTCATTTACCACCTCTGCCTGATCCACATGCTTATATCAGAACACCAGTAAGTTATATTTAAATATAACATTTTTATAAAATTTTTATTCAAAATTATCATATATTTTTAATTCTACTTAATTGTTATTTGTAGACTCATAAGCAACCTGTGACAGAGTATGAAGCCATAAGAGAAAAAGCAGCACAACAGAAAAGGGATATAGAACGAGCATTAACTAGGTTTACTGCTAAAACTGGAAAAACCCACAGTTTGTTTCTTAAAGACGATAATAGCATGTTTCCATGTGAGTATTTCCGTTACTGCTACTTTTCCCTATTTGATTACATTTGATGGAATTTGTATTTCTTTTCAGTAATAGGATGTACTCCACAATTCCCTAGCTACCTCTCAGCTCTCTTACCACAAGATCAAATATTTGATTCTGATAGTGAACAGGAAGCAAGCCCTACTAAAAAGAAAAAAGAAAAAGAATCAGAAAATAAAAATAAAGATGGTAGTAAAGAAGGTATAAAACTCTTTTTTTTCTTGTTTGATGAAAATTTAAATATTTATTTATTTTTATAAATTAAAATTGTTTAATAGGTAACAATAATGCAACAGAAGATACAGAACAAAATGAAGAATCGAATACCCAAGCAGATGTCATTGATAATCCATATTTAAGGCCTGGAAAAATTCCAAAAAACAAAGTACCTCTCACAACAAAACCTAATGAAAGTGGTGCGTTAAGCATGTAAAAATTAGATTAATAACTAAATAAGAGGAAATGTTGTCAAAAATAGAATAAAATAGTTTTAAGACAAAGTTGTAGAATATAAGTTTGTGAATATTTATTAGGACGAAGAAAAAATTTACAAATGAATGAAACAAATGTTAAATATTAAGTTTAGAAACTGATTGACAAAAAACTAATTTTTATTATTTATTTTAAAGACGAAAGTAAAGTTTTTAGATATTACTAATTTTACTTAATTTTTTAAATCGAAATAAAAAGGTAATCTAATAAGTTATTTAAACAAAGTGTGTCTAACACTGCTGTGAATATCTTCCAGTTTTGAAAATGGTTCAATAATAATTTTAAGTACATTTTCCAAATTTTGATTAACATTTCCTCTTGCCATGTATATTTTTTTAGTTTTTAAGAAACTTAATACTTGTAAGTACTGTACAGTTTTTTATAAAAGGGATAATAATAAGTACAAGCAAATAAATAAGTTGTTTAATTTATTAAAACGGTTTATTACATTACAAGATCTATCATGGGTTATAATATATGTAATTTTCACCATAAACAATAAATATAAAATCACGTTTAAAAACATTCCAGTCCGATCTACAAAAGGACGGATACTCGATTGGTCAATAGTGTAAGTAGATAAAGGCTCATTTTGTTCGGCAAGCTCGATACAACAAGTACACGTCTCTGCGATTATGCTTGTATGACCGATTCCTACTACGTCTTAGCACCATATATATATTTTTTTTTATTGGGAAGGCTTATGGCAAAGGAGGGTTCGATCAACTTTCAATTGTATTGCACATTTCTCGAGATACAAAAATAAATAGACGATTGCATTGAGTTGTCGCTCGCACGTTTATAAAAAATAGCGGCCTTATATATCTGAAGAAAGATTAAATCTTCTCTCTGCACCTTATTGCTAAAATACACGCGTGTATGATGTATCTATGTACCTCGGTTCTACGCACGTAAAATATAAGCATCGCGTAGCTCGTGTACCCTTTATTCGCATTAGTACGCGTATTCATACAATTAGTCGTATAATAATTTTTCGAAACGAAGTCAGGCCGACGAATAGCGGATTTACAAGTTTAGCCGCTAAATCAGTTGTAACATCTGATTAACAATTAAGTATGTAAAAAAAATGCGTAAGATGGGCATTAATACCTCTTTATAGACTCGTAATTTTTAAACTTGCCCTTTACCTCTAATACACCTGTTCTGCGATATATATCTACATAGTAAACTAACCGTTTCTTCTATAAAAGTCGAACTGATTTAAGCGGCCAGGCCAGACTTCGTTTCAAGCATCAAACAACAACAAAAAAAATAAGAAGAAAACTCGTCGTTATCTTAAACAAATTATCTAAAATATCGCTATCCTTAATATGGCATGAGAGTCGTGTATGTGTGGTGAGTGACGTAAAGAGGGCGAGAGCGCGAGGGCGAGTGTATCGTGTATGTGACGAGATAGGGTGGGTGAGATATGGCGCTTGTCTCTTTTTTTTTTACTGGTACCAGGGCTGCCGGCGCACCCAGCGCAGCTTTATGCCCGAGGCCGTTCGGATCTTGATACTCGCGCACTCGGCCGCTCGCACCGTTTCTTTCACGCTCTGCATGAGGTTCTGGGCGTTGCCCACCAGCATGTCCGTCGCCTCTTTATCTTCTTCCGTACCTGTGTAATTTTCAAAAATTGGTTATTTATTTTTACAAAAGAAATATTTTGGTAATATAGAAAATTGCAATATTAAAGAATGGTGAAAGAAAGATTTATCATGCTCCTGGTAACTCCAGAGAGTAATAAAAATCCCCTCTAAAAAAGGAAGCATTGTTCAAAGTGTGAAAAAATTTTGTCATGCTCTGTAATGTGAAGTCTGAAGTTTTACTAACTATTTATCTTATATTTACATTTGAAAAATTTTCCATGCTCATTGTTCTAAAAATTGTAAGATTTCGAAGTTTATTTACAGTTTATAATCCTTTATCTAATTCAATATAAAATACTATCTACAATTTCAAAAAGAAAATTTCATTATAAATGCTATAGAAAAATAAAGTCTTTCAAAAAATTACTTCAATTAATTAATTAATAAAGTAAATTAAATAAAAATTGTATACACAGGGACATGCAAATAATAAATTAAATAATAAAGTTGAATTATGATACATAAATGCAGTTGTTCTCTAAGCCGCCTATAAACATTTATATACAAAAAAATAAAGTACAAAAACAAAAGTGCTGCAAATATGTTTTTGTATGTAATACTGGTGTATTATACAGCTGGCCTTTACCGTATAGCATCAGCTCTTCCCAGGTGGGGAGCGTTTCTAAGCACAAAGAAATGGATGAATTTTGTTAATGAATTAGTACATGATCGATGCCTTTGATGAATATTTATAAGTTTTTGATTAGCAAAAGCCTTTTTTACATGTTATTAGCGTTTTAAATAATTTGGAAAAAATGCACATTGCCATACCTTGGGCGCCAAGCATCGTTGCTTTGACAGTCGATAAAATTTTGAGTTGTGTTCCAATAGTTGGAATACGTTCGCAAACTTGAAGAAGATTCTGTAAAATAAAGACATTGTAAATTACAAAATGATTTTGAAAAATTTTAGGATAGTCCAAAAACTTCAATAAAAAAAAAAAGAATTATTTTTAACATTTAAAATAAAATAAAAAAATTAATAATAAAAATAAAAAGAAAACTTAAACATCAAGAGTTTCAACAAACTCAATTTGTTTTCATACATCAATGAAAATGAGTCAAGGCAAAAGCCATCCTATACTGACCGTGCGAATGCGTTTGTCGGTACACTCTCTAGCGAGCTCTTTGGCTAGTCGTGTTACTTCTTGTGAGGCTTCTGCAATAGCTTTGGCGCAGGCAATCAGATCGCGCTTGTTGCCGCCTTCGCCTCGCACCAGGCCGGATAGTCTACCCATGAGAATGGCCATCTTCTTTGCCGCGGCGATGATTTCGTTGTCCTTGCTGGACCATTGTCGCACCTCTTGATGCAATCCGTGAGCTGCCATCTAATGATGGAATCGTAAAAAGTTCATTAATAATCATATTTTTTTAATGTATAAAAAATTATAAAGTCAACTATATTGGATTAAAAGCTCACCATAATAGGTTGATTTGGTTGAGGAGCATGCATAAACATCTCATCCTCGTCGTCAGTTTCTGGTGGAGGAGGTCTTGGTGGCGGAACTTCACCGCTAGGTAGTGGCGGACGTGGAGGAGCCATGTCTAATAAGCACAATTTTATATTAGAATCAAAATTTCATATAGTCTTTATGAATAGACCACACTGGACAAGAAAAAAATAGCTTGATAGACGATACTGGCATACGTTTTAAGCCACATTGATGCGTTGATTGTTTATGCGGTTTAAATGCACTTAATATTTTTAAACTTGTTTGCTGACACCGATAACACATTTTACGAATCAACAAATGTTAATTTATTATCATTAAATAAAAAGGGTTAAACAGTAAATTGTAGCCGAATATTATTATTCAAAATTTGAAAAATAAGCTTTCTGAAAAAGAGAAAATTTAGAAAATTCATACATAGAAAGTATTAAAATTTTTAAAATTTGCTCAATTACATGCGGTTGTTATAATTTTTAAATGTATATTGTGATAACAAACGTATTATACCAATGCCTAGTTTCAGTAGATTAATACCAAGTTTAGTAAGACGAAGTCTTGCTAATCTTAATGCGTTATCTTTACTTATATTTTTCTCTGATTAACACCCTTTTTCTATAACTTATCAGTTTTAGTAAACTTTTTCCGTCGTTGTAAAGTTTCCCCATTGTAAAAATTTTAACAGACTACTTAAAACTCTACTCTCACAAAATCCCAATAAAAACTACAAAACGATAACCAAAACCCAAAGAATCAGTAAAACAATTACCTCCGTCGTGGATGCGAAGATTGTGCATGCTGGGCGGCGGCGGTGGCGTCGGCGCTGCGCCCTCCGGGGTGATGGCCTTCCTCACTTGACCTACACCTGCCAGTAGCTGCGCTCAGAGAGAGAGATAAAGAGAAAATTAACCGAGTACATCAAAACGATCGCATCCCAACAATGGATGCACGCTCGGCGCGCAAGCCGTACTTAACGAGACAGATGCGAGTATCGCTTACCGCTCGGTTACTGTCGCGCCAGCGCGACACGGCCGGCCCGTCGTGCGTGTTGATCGCCACGGCCTTGGCGTCCTGGACCATTGGCGCCACGCCTGCGAAAGGAAAACGGAGACTTGAGTCGTCGGGTGGGGAAGTGTTATTGGTGATAGGCGACGGAGCGTGTTGAGGAAGTGTGTTTTGAAAAATTTATTGAAATTTGATTCTGGTTCGAGTGTAAAAGAAAAGTGATATTTACAAGTCGAGATTGTAACATAAAGGATCTTTGTCTGACCGTAGGATTTACTGTTTAATAAAATTTTAGTAGGTTTGAACAAATGTTAAGATAAAAAGTACGTTCTATTTTTGTTTATAATGAAACGTTTTGAAATCAGAGTTTGAAACTGAGAAAGTCTTGGGTAGTCACATTTACGGAAATAGAATAGATACTCCTCTGACGGAGAACGTTAGAATCACGCGCTGGAGAAGTTGCGGGCAATACAATAGTATTTTTTTTTATAGTTTTACGACGTAACACTGATTTAAATTGAGTACACATGACCGCTACTGTAATATAGCTAAAACGAATGACCTTTACAAAGAATATAAAAAATCGGTGACGTAATATTTTCCGGTAGTAAAGTTTGTAATAACACCCTCATCTTTGTATTCGCTTATTTCTCTCTTCAGTAGTGACAGAAATTAAATCCTTTATTCATTTACAACTCGACTTAAATACTAAAAAAAAAATTCAATTTTAACAAATAAAAGATTAAAACTTACAGCTCTGCAGAACGTCGGCCGCATGATTGACCCTCTGTATGAAAGCCGGGTCCTCGCTGTTATCACTCTCCTGCTTGGCCACAAGAATAACCCTATTGGCCAACCTAGCGATGGCCGACGTATTATCAACCATCTTTTGCGGATTGTTCTTGGCGATCGCATCCTCGCAGAGTATCGTGTGCTTCTTCATCTGCTCCTCCGAGGCCTTGACGAAGTCGGCGCTGTCGGTGGCCTCGTCGCAGAGGCTCCTGGCGCGCTGTATCGTCTCGGCGTACTGCTGGCGCAGGTTCTCGAAGTGCTCGTCAGCGGCCTTGCTCTCCGGATAGGTCATGCGTATGCGGCCAGCGTTGATCAGCTGGGGAGTCAGCGACTCGAGCTGAGAGGCCGTCGCCGAGAGCGCTTCGGCTAGCTTCTTGTTGCCTCCGCTGCCTGTGGATTTCCCAAGGACATTTGATTTTTAATATCCTACTGAAAGATTGATCAAATAAATGGTAAACCAAGAAGAACAACTCACCACCAGCAGCAACCATCCTGGCAGTCTTGGCAGCCCTATTCGAGAAGTTCTGCAGGTTGAGAGTCTTATCATTAAAGTTCTGCTCGCGGTAAGGTGTGCCTTCGGGTGCGAGGACCGCCTCGGTGAACTGCTTCAGCGGTGTAGTGATGTCAATGAAGTCCTCGACGACGCGCGACACGACGGCTTGCTGGATCTTGTTCTTGAGCTCGTTGAGCTTGTGGGAGAGCTGCCGCGCTATCTCCTGGGCGCGCGGGGAATTGCCCTCGCCGCGGGCGCAAAGGTCGGCCAGCTGACGCGACAGATTGTCGACTTCGTCGCAGAGCTGCAGGATCTCGGCCTTGTGGATTCCTGGCAGACCCTCGGCGACCTTTTGTAAGGTAGAAGAATGGGTTCGGTTAGAGATTTCGAGGATTGAAGAGAGTATTCGTCGAAGAAACAAATTTGCTTTTGGAACTGTTTGAGCAAGAGATCGTGAACCGTAACAAACAGCTCACTAAGCATTACACATCTGAACTACAGCTACATTTGTTTCTAAGACGCAGCCCAATGGGTCCCAGAGACTTACATCGGCTACAGTCCCGTGGTTCTATCCCCGCAACAAATAGGATGCGATAGCAACGAAAGAAGCACAGAGAGAGAGAGACAGAGCAAATTTGTACTTGACAAGCGTTAGACAAGTTAGTATAGTGAGCGGCTACATTAAGAGCGATATATGACAGACTGTAGATAGAGAAAAAAGCGCGATTACGTATATAGGAGTAAACGTTTGACGATTTACCTTTTTGCCCTCGTGTATAATTAAGTCAATGGCCTTGCGGCCGAGACCTTTGTCGTCGTGCTGGGGATTCAGCAGCCACTTGTTGGCCTGCTCCAGTCGGCCGGCCACTGTGTGGGCGGCTTGGACTGTGCCTGACTTGTCGGCTGCCACGATAGCCGACGAGATGTTCTGCCGAAGCTCGTTCACTTTTTCCTTGATACCGCGGGCCAGAGCCTCTCCTTGCGGTGAAGTTCCTGTGAACGCAATTATTTTATCCATTGAAGTTTAATTATTTTTTTATTTATTTTTTTATTCAATTCGTCATGAATAAAAATTGAGAATTTTTGTAAATTCTGCATATAAAAGAATTAAAAACAAAATTTGAAAATAATTTACTGGAACCTTAGCAATAAACAGTACCGCTAAATAAAAACGCTACTAATCTAATAAAAAGTCTCCGATCTAAAAAAAAGCAAGTCTGCCTTTAACGAAGTGCGCGCACTAAAACAATCGGCACCTTTGTCATTTTGACGCAGCTCGCAGAGTGCATCAGTCATGGTGGTCAATTGCGAGGACAGCTTCGAGATGGGATCGCCCTGCGAAGGTGGCAGATACCGGTCGGCTAATCTGCTGGACTGTTCGATTATCTGCCTCAAACTCTTCTCGCCGACTCCGCCTCTCAGCGCGTTGCCATTGTCCAGCCAATCGAAGGCCGGCTTCACGCGCGACTCGATCGCGCTCTGCGCCTTCTTCAATACCTAGACGAGACAGAATTGAGCGCAATATTAAACGATCGGCCTTTTTATTTTCACTGACGCAGTCTCGTTTGCTATACTGCGTTTTTTTATGTTTCCAGTTGACCTAGTATCGGCCACGAGCGAGCGATTGATATCGTACCGTCAATTGATCGGCGTCCCACTCGTCCTCGTCGTAGGTCGTCAGCTGGAGCACGCGAATGATCTCGTTTATCTCCTCGGACATGCGGCCGGACAAGTAGTTGCGATTCTCGGCGGCCTCCTCGGCTCCTTTGCCGCCGCTCGATATTATGTGGATGAAGATTTTCATCGAGCAGATTAGAATTGGCGCTAGGGTTTTTACCTAAATGGCGATTAATGGAAGGATTATAAAAATGGTTTTTGAAGCGATAGCGCCGTTTCATAAAGTAGGAAGAGAATTACCTGGTCTAAACACCTGATCAAAATTTCTCTGTGCACTTGGTGGGTTAACTCTTTTTCTCGGGCACTTACTTCTCTAGACACTTTGCTAAGGCACGGACTCAAATTTTTCAAGAAATGTACTAAATCTTCCATGGTTTCAATGACTTCAGCCACTGCCAAGTAGTCAAGGACGCGTTTGCATTCGCGAATGATTTTACGCACCTCGCTCTCATCGAAACATAATAATAGTGAACTGGTGCCTTGGAGGATACCTCGGGAACCTTCAATTAATTTTTTCCTAAAAATAAAGCGCATGATGAATGCAACTGCGTAATCCATTAATCATGAAAATTAATTGTAATAAAATTCTGGTATAATTAGAGTCACAATTTCTGCAATTTTTAAGTCAACTCTTTGCTGCTACATCGCCTCAAATCTATGTTGTATTGAGCTGCATTAGTGATTATAGTTCACAGTTTTGTTTTCTTTTTTTAAAAAGGCTTATGATATGGGTTTGAAAAAAAACATTTCACTTTTGTTCAATAACGCCAATAATAGAATTCTTAGTTTTCTTTTTGAACGTGAAACGTAATTTTTTACTTCATTAAATCAAACAATGGGATAATGAGATAATGAAAGTTAAAAATTTGAATTTTTATCATATGACGCTAAAACGAGTTATAATGTGATCATTGTGGCCTGGTGATGTCACGCTTTTGCTGTCACTATCTGCTTTGCGTTATTTCCCGTCTAACGCTTAGCCAATTAAGTGAAAAAACTAAAGTGGTTTTGATTATTTTCGAAGTAAAACCAAAACTATTATTAGAAAACTTCTACATATAATTATAAAATTGATTTCTCATGAAAATCATGCAAGTAAAAATTAAAAATAAATTTAAATACATTGTTTAATAATCACATATAAAAACGGGTTTGAATTTGTTACCCACACTAAGGCATCATCTTTGCCAGCAAAGCGTTAATAATTCACTTACGCTCCTTATTTATTAACGTACCTGTACGTTGTACAACTATATGACTTGTAAGTTGTTATTGTTCTACTATACTTGCAGAAGTCATATATAAAATAATAAATTAAATTAAAAATTTGAATATATATACATTGATTAAAACAAACGAATAATACTGTTATTTTTCAGTGGAAGTGGCAAATGTTCAAAGTGTATTTCGTAAAAGTTGTCTGTTGTAAGTTTTTGCAAAATTTTAATTAAAATTGAACGACTCTTACCTGGCAGAGCTGGAGTAAGGGTCGTTCTTTAACATAACAGAAGCTTCCTCTAGAAGATGAGAGGCATTCTCGACGCGCTTTAATGAAGAAGGCATATCTTGCTTGAGTAAGGCGTCGTCTGAAGAATTGATGGTTTCTTTGCCGACCTGAAAATGCAGGAGAATAAATTTAAAACAAAACCCTAATAATTACGGTACGGTAAAATTTGCATTGACAAATATTAAGTGTCAAAAGTACCTTGACAAGGTTGGCAACTGCCATACTGACGGCCTTGACCGGCCTTTCCAGATCTGGCATTGCGTTTCCATCTTCAGCTTCTTCGTGTAATATGACCAGCCTCGAAACCTGGAAATTTAGAAATAGTGTGAATCGTATTGACAAACTTATAAAAACATTAGACCGTCACCCGCTGTATTTTTAACTATTGATTACATTTTTACTTTAAGAGTCTTTATTGATCTCTTAGAATCAGACAGTTCATTAAATATTGTTGATAAAATTTATTTACATATTGCCAGGAGGATACATTTAAATATTGCTTTAAACTTTAAAACGAAATGAGACGTATTATGCAAGTTTAAATTCTTATATTTGATTAGCAAAAAGGAAATAAAAGTTATCGCAGTTATTTTTGTCTCAAAAACGCTGAAAATACATATTTTATAAATTTATTAAAATTTTAGTTTTATTCACTACGTAAGAGGGTGTTTTGAAATCAAGGCTTAATTTAACAAGAAATTCTTTATATAACTAGAGGAACGGTTGCATATAAATCATTCAATCTTAATAGGCATATTAATTTATATCCTAGCATAAAAATAAATGGTTTTTATTAACGATCTTAATAGGACTATTCAAAATTCACGATTGATGCTCGAATAAACTTTGTAAGAGAAGGGTGTGTATTGTATTTAAGTAAGGAGAGTGTTGTCGATAAATAAAATGACAGTTTTCTTAAAATATGTTATCGCTTTCTGTCGCATTTAAGCCTTTACAATAAAAAAAATAATTTACAACGGAAGTCGTTTTTTAGTATCTATTCAATTATTACTACTTTTACAAATGTATTCTAAGTAAATAATTTATATTTTCATTCATATTATTCTAACATTATTTGTAGCCAGTTTAAAATTAAAAGATCTTAATATTTGCAGAGGAGGCATGTGAAGAAAAAGCATAAATAATAAACCAAATGTGATATTACTGAACCGTGCGTAATTGTATAATGGTAATAGTTTCATAAATTTTAAGTGACTATTATTTTAGATAAAAGTTATTTTCTACGATCAAATAATGTTTTGATGCGAAATATAAATATAGCCAAAAAACAAAAAGTTTGAATTTTTTTATTCTATTTCTTTTTATTAAAATGCATGTTTTTGAAGCG
This sequence comes from Eupelmus urozonus, assembly GCA_900480035.1. NCBI lineage: Eukaryota > Metazoa > Arthropoda > Insecta > Hymenoptera > Eupelmidae > Eupelmus > Eupelmus urozonus. The sequence continues at coordinate 124,490 of UELX01000057.1, read as the reverse complement.
CGTTAGTAAAACTTCTGAGTCAATTTGAATACTTATCTTTTATTTAGGACATGCCAATTTTACTTTTACTTCGTCATAATAAAACAACTTATTTAAATTACTTATATAGTTTTCGTGAATTAAAAAGTTATTGATTCATATGGATTATATATAAATATGCATACAAGTAATTGATATTGGCATATTTGTACGGTTAAAATGTTCCATTATATACTATAATATTATTATATTAGTACCAACTTTTATCTTTGCCGTATTGCTGAAAATTATTTCGAACGGATATATTTTAATTATTTAATTTTGCCAACTTTTTGCACTTTTTTCAACTGCAATAATTAATTAAGGCTTAGAAAGTTTTAAAGAAATTAAGGTCATATTACGATGGTCAAAATATAAAACATTATTTTTTACAACACTTAAGCAAGTTCTGCAAACAACATTTTCTTTTCTTTCTCATAACATTCATACATTACTGAAGCCTAAAAGTTCCATAAGGTTTATCATTTAATTAAGTTATAATAGAAATATAGTGTTTAATTTAGTGCTTAAGTTTTAAACATAAAAAGCATTTATTTGGTTACTCTACTTATTACACCTTGTTAGCATCGACTGAGTATTTTATAACATTAATACGAGTCTATTATTAATTAGGGGACGTTTACAGATTTTGTAACACTCTTGGAGGAAGGACATATTTCAATGCTAAAATACATAGAAATAGAAGATCATAAGACAACAACAGTTACATAATTTATGCGAAAATTTAAGAATTTTTTTAAATAAAATAATAAAACTACAAATTATTTGATTTCTTAAGAAATATTTTGTTTAATCTTTCGAATTTCACAAACATTGAATACGTAAACACCTTGCTCATCTATTGTATACTTATATATTCTTTTTTTATCTTTGATGTTTCAACACCTGACCTTTGTCTAAATTTCTTAAAATACGTAATAATAACTTTAATATACTTGACATAAATTGACCCGACGTTATTTCAAAATCTATTACTTTTTAATGCAGTTTTATTCTTATCAAAAATTAAAATATTAATCTAACATAATTAACGAGAAAATAACACTAAATTGCATAGATTTTTTTGAAAACTAAGGATTTGATATTTTATATAAAACAAAATTGTACTTTACGTACAGATAAAGTTTTCATGTATATAAATGTTTTAGTTTATACCTGGTATTTACAAACACGTCAGTCAAGTAATCTTTCATTTTATATTAGATTAGTATGAGTATGAACATTATTAAACTTCTAAGTTTTAGCAAATTTTTATTCAAATTCTTTCCTTCGAGTATGCATCAATATATTTTTTTAAATAATTTTTTATTCAAACAAATTGATTTTAATCTTTTATTATTTTAGCTATTTCCATTTCGATATCTTTTTAAAGATTTCAACTAAACTTACAAAGAAAAAACTTTTGTAAACATCCGATAAGGGCGTGACTCACACGAGTAAAAATTTTTCCTTATCCTCCAAGATATATATATTTTTAGTACTTTAAAAACAATATATCCTCCTTAACACAAAAAAAAATGAAACCTAATCTTCCAAAGGTCGAAATTCCAATCGATACGTAACCCAAAACGCATCACATTACAAAGGACCTATATCTACATTACATAAAAGTCAAGGTGCGCGCGATTAGACATCGTAATAAAATCCAATCGTCGCTGCGGGAAATCGGTGGCATTCACCTCCCCCTTAATCAGCCAATCCATTCATTCAGTCCGCTATCCGGAATCAACGACACTTCATCGGCGCGCCGGCATTGTAATTCTCCTTTTATGGGGAGTCGAATGAGCGAGTGAGAAAGATTTTCATAGTCGAAGTTATCCGCTTATATTATAAATCAGGTGGGCGCGTGCCGCGAAGGCCTGTTTACACCTCTCTCACCTCTCTTACACACGCATATATATACCTATACATTCTCGCAACTCGTCGCGCTCGCGACTTTCGACTTCCTCTCAGACTTTTCTCATCCTCCTGCATCTCGGTAACTAAAAAAAAACGGCTTTTATTTATTGCGTCCTATGCAAGTGCATTAATAGCCGGCGCTGAAAGTTAAAGTGCAGTTAGCCTGACAAACAGCCTCTCTGGCTGCTCGTTTAAAAGAAAACGCGTGCGTATATAATCCGTTGCGTTATTACAGCCGCACCGCCTCCTCCTCCGCATATCGGAGGCAAAAGCCCGCAGCGCGTATTGTGTAATCGGGCCTTTGGCTTCCACCAGATTTCTTAGCTCTCTCTCTCTCTCGCTTTGAGCCTCTGCTCTCCCTCTAACTCTACGACCAAGGTGTCTTATTTTAACCCCATGTATTTTTAGAGAGGCCCGCCAGCGCGCGTACACACACGCACGGCTTCATAATTACTGAATTTCCGCGCGTGCCGGCTGCGGGTGTGGCCCTTCGTGTTAAGAAAAAGACGCTCTTAGTATCATCCCGCCTTCGTTCTCGTTTCCTCCGATTTGACAAAGCGATATACACACCCGCGGCGATGTGTCTGGGATTAATCAACCCCGCGCACGCGAGCGTCTATTTTTTTTATAAGCCGTTTCTTCCAGCGCGCAGGGACTTATAAGAGCGCGCTCTTGCAAAAGCTCGGCGCTGCGCGAGTGCATATAGCGAGCGGTATTTGAACGTGTGGAATACATATTGCGAAAGCCGCGGCGAGGCTCGAATAACCATTTTTAGAAGCGTGCTCTACGTGACTTTTTCTTCTTTTTTCACGTACTTTTACACGAGAGAGGGGGAGAGATTTGCAGAAAAGCGCCGTGCGTGTATATATACCCGAGGAGACGATGCGTTCGAAGAGCGCGCGGCGCGGCTATCATGATGTCATAGCTATATATGTATACACACGTATATATGCGTGCACCGTGCGAGAGAGAGTGAGCTGTACAGTAGTCAGCGCGACTGGTATAGAGGTTATATTAGAGAGGCGCGCGGCTGGCTGGCTCTGCGGTTTTTAGCGATGCCATGCAAATTATTATTGCATTACTCAGACGGAGAGAGAGAGAGAGAGCCGACGCGGCAGCCGTTTTCGGGGACAATCGAGCGCTGCGAGAGCGAGTCCCATTGCCAAATTGATAAGTGACAAAGTGGAGCAATTGGCAGGCTCGCTGAAAGTTGCCAATTTTTTCAGCGCTAGACGTGTTATTTTTTCTCTACGTACGAGGGAGCGTGGACGTAAACACTGGGGAAGTGAGCGGAGGCTCGGAGAGTTTGGGTATAGGTGAATGGTATATAATTACCTGTTGTGCGACAGGATCGAGGATGCTCTCGATGGTTTTCGTGTGAAAGACCGGCATTTTTGCGATTTTCTCGGACGCTCACTGCACACTAGCCGTATATGTATATACGCACGGGAAAACAGCGGGCGCGCCGAACTTAGGTAAACAAACGATAAGATAACGAAAGCGACGACGGCCAACGAACGAGCCGGAAAGAGAGAGCGAGGCGGAAAAAAAGGTAAACAAGTCCCTTGTAAGGGAAGGCAAAACTATATATATATACGTCTCGAATAAAGAAAAAAATAAGGCGCGCGCGCGCTGCTCTCTCCCCCAGCGAGCTGCAGCACACACTGCAGCAGCGGAGCACCTAACGTCTCGGCGTACGAAAATCAACTGCTGTACATGCCCGCGAGGCTGGCTGTGCGGCGCGCAAGTCTGAGTATATACGCCAGAGCGCGTGTATATTTAACCGGTGTGGGTGTGTGAGAGAGAGCGGCTACTCTCCAGCGCAGACTTGAGAAGCAGCGCTCGAGCGCCGAATCAAAGGTTCACGTGCATTAAATAAAAGAGAGGGGCTCTCCCTTTTGGACGGCTGCCCGCTCTCTCTCTCTCGAGCCTCTCTATACTCTCTACTATGCGCTGTGTGTGTATATCTCGCTTTTTTCTGAACGCGGGGTTTGTATGAGTGAGGTTTTGTGTAGAAGAGGCCGGAGGGCTGGCGTGTGTATAAGCATGGATGTGTGCGTGTGGATGAATGAGGCACGTGTGTATTTGGGGACGTGACTTTTTCGGGAAGAAAAAGAATAACAAACAAAGCCGAGGCGCGAAGGAGAGATTTCAGTAGTATGAGATAGGACGAGAGAGACGCGAAGGCTGTATCTACTGGGGGATTGTTTTTTCTGCGATGAGCTGGGCGAGACGCGGAGCTGTGTTTTTTGGCTGGGATGAGCGAGTTGTTTTTGTGTTGTAAAATAAGAAACGTATTTTGTATGATGGGATGGTGTTTGTAAATTTAAAGATTGAGTGGGAGTGAATTGAAAACGGTTTTATTATAATTTCTGGTTTATACACGGGGATTTGTGGAATTTTAGGATTTTGTTTATTGAAAAGTGTATTAAGGTTTTGTAATTTTATAACTTTTTTCATTGACGTGTACCGTGAGTCGATAAGATAGATTTCGAAGAACTTTTGTATCTGAGTTCCAAAACGTGCGGTTTCGTAAGATTTTTGTTTATCTTGATCGCATAGCATTAACATGAATCAGAGATTTACACATTTGTGTTCAGTAGCGTGTAAAGTATAAAACCGGATTACTATATTTTGAAAACATTTAAAAAAGTACACAAGCCATGTATATTGCGAAGGCCTATTTTTAAAAATTAAAAATAAAAGCTCCAATTGTATAATTAAACGAAAAATAAAAAATAAATATAAATAGAAAAAGTCTTAAATTATTAAAAAAAAATAAGAAACTAATATGTACTGCAAAACTCAGCCAACCCAATCCATCAATCCCTCAACAAATCCCCCCCTCCCAAAAAACACAATCCCACCTAAAATTATGACAAACGCTCTACATTATCCCGCCTAACAGTCATCCCACAACCCAATCAACACTCCCAATTAATCCTCATATAAAACCAAAAACCTCTCTCCCACAGCCGCGGAGCCAGCTCCAAGTAGAACTAGTACGAGTCCCGTACGGCAGAGCCCGCTAGCCAACCCGGTCATATGATCGTCATGTGAGCGCAGTGGCCAGCTCGTCCTCCCAACGCCAGCGACAAAGACAGACCCATCCGAAACTCCATCGACCCAAGCGAGACGGAGCACATCCGACGTAGCCCTGCGCAGAACGAGCCGAGTGTGCGCTCGGAGAGAGCAGAAGCGTGTGCGCTCACGAGACGTCCCGTCGTCTTCTCTCTTTCATCAGGCTCGAGACACTCTGCTGCGTTTGGGCGTTGACGTCTGCTGGCACGCACGGACTCTTCGAGTAGGCGGAATCCTCATTTTGGATTCTCGGTGTTCAGGAAGTGCAGAGGAAGATTTGTGAGAGGCTCCAGACGGAGGCTTAGTTTTTTGATTGCCAGAGTCGTCGCTGCCCCCAGGCACAAACCCGAGCAACATGGCTCTCAGCGATGCTGACGTTCAGAAGCAGGTTAGCAGGGAGGATGTAATTTTAGTGGCGGTCGGGGATGTGCTTTTTGGCACGGTGATCGAGGAGTTTTGATTTTCGGGGATTGGGGGAAGTGGTGGGTTGGTGATGGCTCGGTTTCTAGGTGCAAGGTCGACGTTTGGGTGGGCTGGTGGAGAGTGGGAATTCGGTGGTTTCTTGACGTCTGGGCCGATAAAAATGGAGAGATTACTTTGAGCAGTTGTTGCAAGTGTCTCTGGGGTGCTTTGCTAGCTATGTTTACAAATGATTCAATAAACATTGCAATTATGATCTATGCATTTAGGTATACGGATATGTTACTTCATGTATCTGATTTGAGATGACATTTGTAGTCAGTATTTTTTTCTTTATCATGTATATGTCGAGCTTTTTAATATATTGAGAATGTTAGTTAATTAAGCTTAGATACACGTAAAGAATTAATGATAGTTACTTAATAAGAAATTTATATAGTTATAAATCATTTTTTAAATATATTATTGTATTATTACATTTATTGTACCGAATTTTCAGATTAAGCATATGATGGCCTTCATCGAACAAGAGGCCAATGAAAAAGCTGAAGAAATAGATGCTAAAGCAGAAGAAGAATTCAACATTGAGAAGGGACGGCTAGTTCAACAACAGCGTCTAAAGATCATGGAGTACTATGAAAAGAAGGAAAAGCAAGTTGAATTGCAAAAGAAAATGTAAGTACAAACACAATGAATCAATCATTTATCTAGAAAACAATCAAAATAATCTAATTGTATTTCTTTTAATACAGTCAATCATCGAATATGCTTAATCAAGCTCGTCTGAAGGTACTGAAAGTTCGTGAAGATCATGTTAAAACTGTTTTAGATGAAGCTAGGAAAAGGTTAGGTGACGTAGCAAGAGACCAAGGCAAATATAGTGAAATTTTAAAACTTTTGATTGGTCAAGGACTTTTGCAGGTAAACCACATTTTTTTGTTGTGATTATAAGCTATGCTATGATTTAGTACTATTAATTAATGTCAATCCTTCTTGGATTTTCTAGCTTGTTGAAAACAATGTAGTGATCAGGGCCAGGCAGATAGATCATGCTTTGATAGAATCATTGGTACCAGCAATTCAGGATCAATATAAAAATGCTTGCAAGAAAGAGGTTCATTTGAAAATGGACACTGACAACTTTTTACCTGCTGATGGCTGTGGAGGTGTTGAACTGTTGGCTGCTAAGGGTAATTTTTCTTATAAATATAATGGAAAAAAACTTTATCATGGTTAAGAAAAGTAATTGATTAAAAGTGCTTGAAAACTATTTTTCTTAAGTTCCAAAATTATATGCATAATCAACTCAAAATATCAAAGATTTAAATGATTAATTCAATTATTTTTGTTTGCATTAGGACGTATAAAGATCGTCAATACTTTGGAGAACAGACTGGAGTTGATTGCCCAACAGCTTATTCCTGAAATACGCACAGCACTCTTCGGACGTAATCCCAACCGCAGATTCACCGATTAAATCAAGAAATGCGCGCGAGTCGCGCTAAAACATTCCCGTATTACATCGCGTTCTGTGCGTATCTACAATTTGAAAAGTGAAACCATGTTATTTTTATGCACGTGCTGAGATAAAGTTATACCGTTCTACAAAGAAACGCGATTAGTCTTTATTGTTATTCATCGTGTATTATAGCACGTAAGTTTCCTCCGCTTTAGTATTGTCATCGTTTGAATTTGGATTTAGGGTTTTAACATTAGGGCCTCTGTTATACATCTACATTCTATTTAAGAAAAAAAAATTGTAAAAAAAAGTGAGTCAAAGAAAAGCTTCCTAGTGTTTTTGCCCTCTGTATTTCATTATGAATCTGTTTGTTGTTGTTCGATTGATTAAAAAAAAACACAATACTCTTGCTGGAATGTTGTTTCTTTGTACATAAAGCAATTATAACAAAATTAACAACAACAATGATGTAATTATAATAATAATAATTAATGATAATAAAAATCGTAATTTACGACAATAATGTTGCTGTCATTTCTCTAAAATATAGGAACTAATTTAAAATGCTTGAAAAAAATATTTTTTCATTGTCCGTTTGTATATAATGTAAGCTTGTATAATGTTATGTGGTAACATAAAAATATTACAAAGTCAACGCATGAGCGCGTATGGTGTACTATAAACAATTAAAAACTAAAATAGATAAAATAGGATGAGATATGTCCAGGTTAAAATACATTTAACAACGCACTTTGATTAAATCAAAGCGGCGTTGAAACATTTGTCAACGATTTACAGAGTATAATACATATACACATTAACACCAGTAACATGACGACAATAAACTGGTAGAACAGCATTTCAATTTATCGTGCGTAATATCTGTGCGAAAAGTCGCAGTGTAACTCGATGCAGTTTTAGTGGAAGAACTTTGAGGTACTCTAAACGCAGAAAAAACTAAATTCACAGGCAGTTTTTTGATATATCGAGCTTAAATGCTTAAAACGCTTCTCACTTCAGAAAAGATATAGAGAGTAAGTTTACATCTATAAGTATCACTTTGAGTAACATTTTCTTTCACGAGCTTCTGACATATAGTTGTGGCGTTTTTTAGCAGGTACCATTCTCTTACTTTCTCTTTGTACGGCTATAATATAATCTGCTTATGATAAACATGATTTCATTCAAGATTATTTCGTAACAATATTATTGTCGTTTGTATCGAGCAATTGACTATTGGACGCGAATACGCTCGGTTAGGCGCTTTATGTGGGCCCGTGGTTATTAATTTAAGCATCTGCCTTACTGAAGTCCCATGAGTTTCTCCGCGACTCCGAGGTAATAAACAGTTTGTGCAATTCCAAATAATGGCGCTATCACAATCATTCTGCACATTCCTCCTTTGAAAAATGCTGTAGGTCCTTCATTTCTTAAAGTTTTTCTATAACAAAAATAAAATTTTATTTTTAATTAACGAAAATACAGTAACATTAAATTTATTTTACATTATGCAGTATATCAAATACATTAACTTCAAATTTTGATATACTTTCCTTAATGTTTTATATGTACAAGAATCTTATTAATTAACAAAAAATCAATTACATTTACCTTTTTGAAATAAAAAATTTTCATTTATCAGAAAGTATTTTTACTCAAAAAATTTAATCAAACTGCAACGATTTATGTAAAATACTGTTACGTAAAAAATAATTATAATATTAACTTCTTTATGAAATTTGTCACTCTTACCCAATGCAGTCAATAACTCCATCGTACGTCGGTTCACCAGGCGCTTTATTTATGGCCTGGAGTCTCGTCTTAACTACATCAAATGGGTTAACTGCTAATGCTGCTGTTGAACCAGCAGCACAACCAGCTAAGAATGAGCACCAAAATACAGCTGCAAATAATATTTTTTATCATTTTACAAATTATTAATTTTATTGAATTATCCATTAATAAATTATAATGATAAATAATGCAAGCTACTTACAAGAACCATCAGCACGTTTAGGACCAAGATTGTTTAATCTAGCAAACAGTGGGAAATATATTACAGAGAAAGTTATGTCTCTTAGTCCAGTTGCTCCAGTTCCTTGATACAGTCCTAAAATTCCTCTTTTTTTTAAAAGTTCGCGCGTTAAAGCAAGAGCAGATGCCTTCTTGGGTGGTGGTCCTCCTTCAGCTATAATAAGTAAAATAAAAGTAAGTCCAAAGATAAGTAAAGAAGGAGGGGAAACAAATAAAGAACATGAATTATTTTTAACCAAGCCAAAGGCACTACCATTTGCTTTAGCTGCAGCTGCAGCAGCTACTCTACCAGCATCTTGCATCTGAATTTTTAGCAATTCCATTGGCGTAGTTACAATTATTTGACAAGCTCCCGCTGAACCACCAGCTATCATTTCTCGAATCAAGGGCAATGGCTCGCTGAATTGACAACAACATGATTAAATAAAGCAAGTTGACAAGCATTACAGATTCTACATCATCAAACTGCTCCAGTTAAGACATTCCATTCAAAATAGTAAACATTGTTAATCAATTTACATTGTTCTTGTTATAGTAGTTATCAACAGTAGAAATGAATGTAATTCAATTAAGATGATTAATTACTAAGATTAAATAAAGTGGATGATTAATTGTATCAAGATAAATGTTTTATCTTAAATAAAAATTCAAAATAGAATTTACTTAGAATTTTTTTGTCAAAATTATTTAAATAGAATTAAATGTCTTTAATAAAATTTTTAATCCGTACAATAGTAAAATATACATTACCCAGGACCAGTAGATAAATAATGTCTAAATGTGTCATTGGCCGTAAGTTTTATTGCCTTTTCTGGAGTGATTAGAAGAATATTTACAGCAGAACCTTTGTACATTCCCAGGTAACCTTCAGCCGTGTATGTTTTCTTGAAACAATCAAACCTGAATATACATGTAAATAAAAGTGTTGATTAATCATGTTTACTTAGTAAAACTTGATAAAAAAATTGTAATTTTCAAAAATATTAAATTTACTAAAGATTTTAATTAATTTTTAATGAATCAATTTATTTAAAAAATAATAAAACAATCATTACTTCATATTAAAACATATTGTTTTTAAAATATATATTATTTAAAAGTATTCACTGCATACATAAACTATACTCTACACTCAGCTATACTCTACAGAATTTGATATGTCTTCAAGGCAAATGTCTTTTTATCACACTGTGCAATGCAATATGAATGATATTAATATAATGAACATAGCATATTCAGTTAGTACTAATTAATATGTCATTATTTTCTGTATATACTAACCCACTAAATATTACCAAAGTAATTAAATATTTATATATATATTACACAAATTATTAATTCTACTGCACAGATTTATTATCTTGAAAAACTTATCATTTCTAGTATATTTTTAATACATGATTATTTTTTAAACAAACTGGCTCATTAAATATTATCAAAATAATAAATAAACATTTACATAAATTACATAAATTAATAATTCTACTGCATTAATTTAGAATCTTCAGAAAGCTCTCAGCAGTCTAACGATCTATAAGGAAAACGTTCTAAAACTTACATGGAAGAATACATCTTCTCTCCTTTAGGCCCGATGACTTGATTCTGTAGTCGTGTTTTAACGAGGTCCAGTGGAAAGACCACCGAGACTCCGATAATTCCAGCGATACCGCCATTGATGATCTTCGGCACCAATCTTCAAAAATCAATGCAAAACACCGTCAATCAACCCATTAAAGACCAAAAATCTATAACACTATCGATTCCAGCCGGGAAAGAAAGAGGGGAGGGGGGGCAACGCTCTTTAAATATACCTACTTGAACTGTTCGGCGTTCTGTTGCTGCAGCTGCGACATTTTTGGAGTATATACACAGAAACGACAGCGGGAGGAGCTCGAGAGCAGCAGCTGGCCGATCAGCGGATTTTCCGTTCTGAAAAAGTTCAGTTAAAAGCTCAAGTCAGCCGCCTAAAATTAGTACGAACCGACGCTCGGGCAGCCGGACTCTCGCTGGCCGCGAACTGCCAGCCGTGAGAATCGGGTCTCTCGCGTTAAAAGTGCACCCAATTCGCATATATCCAGAGCGCAGACACGCGCACAGACTCACACACACGGATATATATGACAAGTGTATACGTACACGTTGGACTACAGGGGGTCGGCTTGAAAACGTGTGTGGCTCTCTCCTCCTCGCGGCCTCTGCGACGCTGGAGTATCGCGTGCGCGCCTGCTCTCTGCAACGCCTGGCTCTTTTTTTTTTTTGCGTGATCGACAAAAATTATAATGTGATGTATGGAGAGGAGAAGGCGCGCACACGGCCGAAACGGAGTCCGCCACTGAACTGGCTGCTCTCTCGGACACTTTACAGGCAGGCGCGCGAGCTAGCGACGGCTCAGCTGTTACAAGCCACTGTGCGGTGGTGGGTGGCATACTGGCGTTTCTCAAGGATAAGCGGCTGTGCGGATTTCGCGTGTATTTTAGAGATTAAAAAAGAAAACGAGAAGAGAGGGCCGGAATTTTAGTGGGATACACGAGGCTTGGAGAATTGATGATGCGCGGGGCTTTTTTTTTTTTTTTTTTGTTTATTTTTAATACAGCTTTGATAGAAAATGATAGGTTTTCTAAAGCGTGTTTACTTAAAAACATGTTTGCCTAATCGAAATACGACAATATTAGACGTCGAGCGGAAAGTAAAACGTAGCTTGAATTGGCTGAAGTAAAGTGGATTTTTTTCTTATCTAGTTAGATTATTTACTTCGCGCGCTTGGCTCTCGAGACTTTTAATCGTGATTTCTTCAAAACTTATTTTATGTGATGGAGTGTTATTTTGAAAATATTTTTTTTTCTTTGCTGTTTTATAATTTAGTTTTAACTGCTTAAAATAAATTTTTTATAGTATTTTATCTTAGATGATACTTTTCTAATGTCTAATATTACAATTTGAAGTACAAAAAATACAAATTTAATTGATCATTTCAATTGTAAAGTAAAAAAGAAAAAACGTAAATTTAATAATTTTACAGAAATTTTGAAAATAAATTAAACTATAAACGGTTGTGGCACAAATTTAATTAAATTTAGAAATTTTGAAGATGATTTAAAGTAAAAACGATTGTGGCGCGTATTTAATTAAATTTAGCAATTAAGTGTTGTTTTATCCGGTTCCATCCAGCTCTTCACAAAAGATATATCTTCTTACATAAAATATCAAGAACGCTTAAAAACTATTTATTTTGATAAACTCAGCACGATTTTTTTTAGACATTACAGCTACCCGTCTTTTATTAATTTCTTACAAAAAATTTTTTTTATATTCATTTTCTACCGTAAGAATAGCTAAGAAATAGTGAAAGGATAAATAAAGTTTTTGGCATGAATTCAGTAAAATACGCGTAGTTATAGTAAATTTCTTAGTAACTGACTTGGCGCAGGTGTTTATGCCAAAATTTTACGAGCGCTCCATTAGCCTTACACTAGTCTCGTGTACGAGCTTTTAAACGCAGAATTTAATATATTTTTCTCTGACCTCATGACGTAGTAACATAGCTCAAGTATCGGACACCTCGATCAATTGTGACACGCAGCAAAGAACGAGTTATCACGTGCGATAAGGCACTACTTGATACGCCACTCTCTCTTAAAGTAAATCCGAATTCTTCTGTAAAAAAAGAATAAAGGAACAGGGAAAAGTGATTGAAGTTGCAATTGATTAGAAGACGATTATTTTCTTAAAATTATCTTTTTTTCTCTTTTTATTATTAAAGCTTTAAAATAAAATACTTTATGCATGATTGACTTAATACCTTATCAAGACTGGCTTTGTATTCTTATATAGGCTCTTGCAGAAATACTACATTAATAAGAACTATGCTCGATGAAATTGCGCTCGAGCGCCTCGACGCATTTGAAATACCAAAAATCGCGAGCTTTGCAGTTCTTATGCATTCGTTGTTTGATTGAGAAATATGCACCTTTTTTTAAATTCCGGTGTACAAGTGAGGTGCCAGAATATCTAAATATAAATATACATTTAAGAGGAAAAAAATAATAGTAACAATAACAACAGCCAATGCCGCGCTTTTCACTTATGAGTAGGTAAAAAGTGCTTTGTCGAGACTTATACTTTATTAACTCGTGTTCCAGCCGGGTATCCAACTCCTTTTGTTTGATACTGTTTAAACATATGTCGTTATGAAATTTTCCGTACTGAGATATACATGGTAAAGTTATTTATTTTAAAATAGGTACTTTTTTTTACTTTTTAAACTTTGCAATTATTTTTATAGTATAATTCTTTTTAATCAGTGCAAAATAAAATTGTAGAATAGGTTTGCAAAACGTAAAAACTAATGTCATTCTAATATTTAATGCCAAGTTCAATACCTTGAGTATTATATAACTAAAATGGAACTAAAATAGAGATGTAATAATTTTTAAGTGTTATTGCTTAATAATTCACGATTATATAATTTCGAGACTTTTTACATTTTTTTTAATTGAATTCTTAAAAATTATAAATACAAATTTTCTTGTTTTACAATTTTATTGTTAATTATTTTACTCTCTAAAAGTAAAACTTGTGATGTAAATTATTTTTACTAAATTATATAATTTAGTATATGTTAAAAAATATTATCAATCTTTAAACTTTATATTTGGATAATTAATTTTAAAACATAATTAATATTTGAATATAATAAGTAAAAGTATCAATTTTAAAATAAAGTTAGTTATAAATATGAGTCTTAGAGCAATTATATATCTTACCTCCGCCAGTTGCTGATACGATTTCGTTAAGTTTATGAGTTTCTTCAGGACTAAGTTTAAGAATAGTATCAAGTACAGGTACTAATCGACTGCGTTCATCTCGATTTTCTAATGTTACAAACTGAAAAATAAAAAAAAATAGAAGTAAATACCATTACTTTTTATTGAAATAAGTAATTTTAAATTGCGAATTTTTATTTACCTTAAATACAACATTTTTCAAGTACTCAAAATTAACAGCTTCTTTCTCTCTTTCAACATAGCGCTTTTGTCTACGAATATCTTCTTTAAGTAACTGATTAAGTTGAGTTAGTTTTGCTATATCTCTTTCTGCATCAGCCAAAAGTTCCGTTAAGTGTTTGACACGATTTTTATAAGCGCTTACTTCTGGACTGTCTTCTGGTACCCTAGATACTACTTCATGCTCGTCAAAAGGAAATTCTAACAGTTGATCTAGAGGCGTAATTGTTATCGGTGTTTCCGGTGCTATCGTTCTTCCTTGACTTCGCTCTACATTCTTTGTAGCTTGCTGTAATGACTCTATACTTTCAGATCCCTATATAAAATATTAAAATTTATTTACTTAATAATTCAAAAAGACAAGCTATCTTTGAATAAGCTTTCTTATCAAATAAATTTGGAATTAATTTACATACTTCACATTCCTCTCTTTCGATGAGTGGAGGAGTTGATACTGGAGCTGTAACTGGTGTTACAGTTTCTAAAGTAGTTTTTTGTGAATTTATTGCAGAATTTAAAGTAGCTTCCAACTTTACACTTTGAAGTTCTTCATCATACCTTTTTTTGAGATTAGTAATTTGTTCCTAAAATAATCATTAAATTTTTTATTACATTTTTTACAAATTACTTTTATTTTTAGTATAATACCTCATAACTCCTTCTCAAATTATCAACTGCCTTTTCATGATTCATTTGTAACCTTTGCATTTCAGCTTCTTGGTTTTTATACTTTTCCATAAGAGTAACAGAATCTTGTCTTAACATTGACAACTTTGCTACTAATTCTTCTTCAGAGGCAGCTACACGACTTCTTTCATCCTTCAGCAGTATAATTTCTCTCATTAGAGATTCAGTTCTTTCTTTATAGCCTTCACATTTCTCAGTTAGCAGGGAAATTTGTCGTTTGGAATGTTCGAGTTCTTCTTCCATTTCGTTAGTAGGAACATTTTTTGCTCTGAGGAGAACACTTTGAGCTCGCAACTTGTAATTTTTAAATTCTTCCTGAAGAGTACCAGTTTCTCGTTTACTATTTTCCAGAGCTAAATTTAACCGAGATGTTTCCCGTTTCAAATCATCTATATGACTTTGGAATGCTTTAATGCGTGATCTAAAATAACAAATCAAGGTTGGAAAAATTAATATAAAAAAATGTATTATTAATTTGTAAAACGTTATATTAACCTGCTCTCTTCTTCTAATTTAGCCATTTCAGAAGTTAGTAACTCAAGTTTTGCTTCTAAGTCTTTTTTTGTAATTTCAAGACGTCTTGACTCTCTACCAAAAGTTTCTTTTTCTTTTAAGGCCTTAGCAGTTTCAAGTTTTGCTTCACGAGCTTCTGACTCTAGTGTTTGATTTTTTTCTTCAAGCACAGTAATCCGACTAGTTTTAGTCATACATGATTCTTGCAGTTCAGAGATTCGAGCAGTCAGAACTTCAATAGTTTCTAAATGTTGATTCATAGTTGCTTCTAAATTAATTCTTTCATTCGTTTCTTCATCAAGCTTTGTTTTAATAGATTCAATACTTTTCTAAAATAGAAAGATAACGTTTTCTTAAAATAACATTTTACATTAAAATTAATAAATTAGAATTGGATATACTAGTCTTAAGAAAATCTAAAAATTTAGTAAATAAATTACCTCATAATTGGCTACTTCCAATGATAATACATTATTACTTGTCCGATCATGTTTCATATCATCTAATCGAGTACGAGTAGATTTATGAGCTCTTATTTCAGCTTCTAAGGAATTTTTTAAATCTTCACATTCTTTAGTCTTTTGATGACGAACCAGCAACTCTGCTTTAATTTCATTATTTAAGTCTTTTATTTTTTTTTCTAATTGTTCACATGTTGACTCTAACTTTGTTTTTTCTTCCGTAAGGCAAGAAACTTTAGCAGTCAACTGAGCTACTTCTCTTTTTTCTTTAATAATAGTATCTTTAAATGAATCATTTTCCAAAACAAGATTTTCTAGTCGTTTTGTCAGTCTTTTGTTTTCATTTTTTACCAATTCTATATCATCTTGCAATTTATCATATTGAGATTGAATTGTCTGCATAAAAATAATTGCATGTAAATAATAAACATTTGTAGGCTAAATTCCATTATCATAACAAATATTTTGTTAATTTTATACCTGCAATTTTTTGGCACTATCCGACATACGATGTATTTTATTTTGTAATTCTTCTTTTTCATTATTGAGTTTTTGATTTTCCGATTCAAGTGATTTTGTTTGCTCTGTCAAGTCGGATACTTTTTTTTTAAGCTTAACAGCAAAGCCTCGAAGCTAAAAATAAAAAAAAAACAATAATAAATAATGAATTTGCAGTAAATAATAAATTTGTTTTTTACCTTATTATAACGTTCTTCGATATTTGCATTTGCTTCATCATTATTGCCTTTTTCACTACTGTTGCTTTTATTTACATTAATGTCCACACCTGAATTTTCAACTGTTAAACCTGACATTGAATTTTCCTAGAAAATTGACAATAAATTTTCAATTTTTACACTTTACAATTGATCAAATTTATATAATATTCAAGCTTGAAATGATGCGTAATAATCAAATTACGTGTAGTATATATGCATGTGTGTGTAAGGAGATCTACCTCATTTTGAATTGTAGAAGTCGTCATTAAAACTGACTCTTCCATCATCTGATCGCTGTCAAGGTTTTTTGGTTAGGAACAGTATGTATATTACTGTAATATTCTTTTTGCGGGTAAATTCCTTCCACAAACGAAATTATACAGCTACATCCTGGGTAATTCTTTATAGTAGGCCGTAAAAAATGACTATTTATAAACTGACCTATGAAAAAATGCGAAATGTTTATATTTGCGTATTGGAGTGGGGATTATTTTCACCGCACTGGAAAAAGGTTACGTTACGAAAAATGACAAAATTCGGAATCAAAATCCGGAACAAAAATCACCAATCATACACGCAGCTCAAAAAGAACTATCTGTTCCGTAGGTGTATTATTTTTTAAATTATTCGAAACAATATCTTCTTTCTGGAATAAATTTTGACACAAAAAACTATTTACAAACCTAACTACGAAGTTTTGTTGTACAACTATATTTCTGAGTAATTTACGTACACATACAACTCTCTTTCCGGTGGTGCGGAACTCCCGCCTCAGCGCCTCCCACCGCTTCGATGTGAGAAACAAAAGACGATCTGCCGCAGTTTCGTGCAGGCTGTGAGATTGTGACGACAGAATGAGCTAACGTTGCACTCTGCGTTCTTTCAATTTTCGAACGAAACTGGCGAATAGGTACAGTAGGTACTTTGCAGTTTAAAACGTTCTTTTTTTCAAATCTAAACGATAAAACGAATAATTGCTAAAGTTTCGATTTGACTAATGACAGGTTCGCGCGTGAGCGCTGCATGCAGCAAAATAGCACGTCAGTGTGGCTCCCGGCAAGGTGTAATATAAGAACACGTGGTGCTCGCCAAGGTTTTTCTTGAGCGTATGGTTTGTTCTTCCGTAATTATTTTGTTAAAATTATCGATTCACGATGGCCACCGAACTGATGGAAAGGATCTTGGAATATCTGTCCAAGCACGAGGAGGCTGATTCTCTTGATCTGGCCAAAAATTTTGATGTTGATCATCAAAGGGTCGTAGGCGCTATCAAAAGCTTGCAAGCTTTCGAAGACGTGAGTGTTAATTTTTCATTTGTATTTTCATTTGGTTATTTGATGATGCAATAAATATTTCGAGTTACTAGGAATTTTATATTTGACATATTTTTACTTATGAAAATGAAAACAAACAAAGAGTCCAATAAAAGAATAAACAAAATGTAGAAAATTTATAAACGCAAATTAATAAGTTAAACATTCAGACAAATTAATATGCAGTTAAAAATATAAATTTGTTGATTTATATTCATTTTAATGTGCACACTTAGATGAAATTAATATTTTTCGATTACAGTTAATAACAGTTGATTCAAAGAGTCGCAAAGAATGGGTCTTAACAGACGAAGGTCAACATGTCTTTGAACATGGTAGTCACGAAGCTGCAGTATACAATGCTATACCTGCTGATTCCAATGGAATTCGACAAGCAGATATTCTTTCGCAAGTTCCATTTGCTAAAGTTGGTTTATCCAAGGCTCTTGCAGCTTCTTGGATTGAATTAGTCAAAACTGATAATGATACTCTTGTCAAGAGAAAAGTGCCTTCTATTTCTGATGAAATTCAGAATCACCTGAGAGAACTTCAGACATTATCTGATGATTCAAAGAAAGAGTATAAAAAAAGAAAATTAATAAAAGAAAAGTATGTATACATTTTTAATTATTTCTGTGATCATTTGTAAATTATTAATCTAACTCTTTGTACTATTTTTGTATAATTTAGCATTATTAAGATTATGGTACTTAAAAAAGGTCCAAATTTTTCAACAAAAATCGAAAAGCCTGAGGCTGATCTTACTGCCGATTTATTGATTAATGATGCATGGAAAGAAAAGAAGTTTAAACCTATCAATTTGGATGCTCTTGGTACACCACTTGATGTTGGACATCTTCATCCTTTACAAAAAGTACGCACAGAGTTTAGGAAAATTTTTCTTGAAATGGGCTTCCAAGAAATGCCTACTAATAACTATGTAGAAAGTTCTTTCTGGAATTTCGATGCTTTATTTCAACCTCAACAGCATCCAGCCAGAGATGCTCATGATACTTTCTTCATATCTGGTAAAAAAAAATTACTAGTTTTTGTACTCAGTGATATGATTTGAAAATATTACAGTAATACTTAATTTATGTAAAAATATTGCAGATCCTGCTTTAAGTACATCTTTTCCTGAGGATTACTTAGAAAAAGTACGTAAAATTCACAGTGAAGGAGGTTTTGGTTCACAGGGCTATAGGTATGACTGGAAAATTGAAGAGGCTCAAAAGAATTTATTGCGAACTCACACGACAGCTGTTAGTGCCCGTATGCTGTATAGGTTAATGAAAAAGGTATAAAAAATTAAATATTTTGCTTTAATGACCTATACTTATTTTTTAATATTTACAGGGCAAGTTTGAACCTGTAAGATATTTCAGTATTGATAGAGTATTTAGAAATGAGACTCTAGATGCCACACATCTAGCTGAATTTCATCAAGTTGAAGGTGTGATAGCTGATTATGATCTCACTTTAGGTGATTTGATTGGAACTCTTTATGAGTTCTTCAGTAAACTTGGTATTACCCAACTTGAATTTAAGCCAGCTTACAACCCATACACCGAGCCAAGTATGGAAATTTTTTGCTTCCACAAAGGTTTGGGAAAGTGGATTGAAATTGGAAACAGTGGTGTTTTCAGGCCAGAAATGTTACTGCCCATGGGATTACCAGAGAATGTTAATGTAATTGCTTGGGGCTTATCACTTGAGAGGTATTTAATATACTTAACATTATTCTAAAATTAATTTCAAAGTTCAATATAATTATAGTAATCTTGTGTTGAATACTGTAAGAAAATGCATTCATTAAAAGTAGCTAAATAGTTTTTTTTTTTTATAGTATTTGAGAACAAGATATTTCATTTTTAATTTTATTCTTCAAATCAAATTATAATTTTTAAACACAATAATAACACATAATTCTTATGCTTAATTTCAGGCCTACAATGATAAAATACGGTTTAAATAACATAAGGGATCTTGTTGGACCAAAAGTCGATTTGCAAATGGTCCAGGATAACCCATTATGTCGGCTAGACAAGTAATAACTTATTTATTTTATGCTTTTTTATTCTTTGTAAACTTTTATTTAAATAATAGTAATAAAAAGATGTTTTTTGATACTCCTTGTAGTCCAGTTTATATTGATTCGTGTATTAGTATTTAAACATGTGCCTGCTTGTGTATTTAGTTCCTTATCCTAGAAATATCAAAATACAATTATTCATACTTAATATATACGGATTTTGTCGGCAGATGCGAAGTCTCGTCTAGTTCGAAAAAGCACGACGAATTTCTCGAAGACCATTCGCTGAATGACCAGCAGCGAACCATTGAACTTGTCACCGAAGATGTAGTGTTGTTCTGCAATCCCGCCCATCCGCCTTACTTTATCAAGCCTCTTCTGTCTCTTCTCAAACAAATCTTTTCTGTGAGTGTATCGGTACACCTGCATTCGTCTGTTTCTACTTCTGCAATTTCTTCTGAAGTACAAAAATTTTGCGATGGCCTATCCAGTTTGAATAATTCATCTCTGCCAGAATTCCCGCTAGTTTTGATCTGGAGCAACTCAACGCTTTGCAGTCTGAGACTTTCAGGAGGTCGTGAAATTCTGGGCCAGGTGAACGTGACACGATGTCTTAGTCGTTTGGTGGAACAAAGACGACCAAACTTGTTGAGGTACGAGAGTCTCGGAGCCGCTTTTGCTAATCAAGTAGATTCGATGCTGAGGAAACTAGAGGTAATCGAGCCACTGGATAGAAGGAGGTTGGAACAGATGTGTAGGATGGAGAAAGAAAGGAGGCAGTCCAGATACTTCTTTGGCGAAGAAATGAGTGTCGTTGACGTTTTCTTGGAGGCTTGGGTGTAAAGTGCATTTGTGTCTTTGATTTTTTTCTTACTAAAGCTTCTCTATAGTGTTCGAGAAAATGTGTTTTGTTATTCTTTTTTAGTATTCAATTGTGTTACTATTTATTAACTCACTTTTTTGTGATAACTAAAATACTTGAAAGTAATTTTCTTTTAAACAATTTTTCCGTCATATTTTCTATATCTACAATCTTAAAGATTCAATTAAATGTGATTTTAAATATTTTTAGGTAATTAAAACTTATTTTAGAAAAATAAACAAGCCAAATAAAGCATCAAACTCTTGAAACTTTGTTAAAAATGATATTTTTAAAGTGGATTGTAAAGGAAAACTTTTAAAAATTACATCCTCTTGAATAAGATATCATTTATTTTTAAACTAAAAGGTTTTGAAAAAAGTTCCAAACTTTAGAATAAAGTAAATGTATTTTATATTAAGCCATGTGAATAGCAAACGTTTTTTGGGATACAAAGCAGGAGTCTATATTTGTAAATTCATAAATATGTGAAACAAATTATTTTAACACTTTATCATATTTCACAAATACAATAAAGTGTACTGTATTAATATAAAGCAAAGTAAAATCCTACTAACATATGGTAAAAAATTGGCGACTGCACAGTCAAAATACTTTTTAACTTTTTATTTTATTTTATAAAATATATACTTTCAAAACTGAAGTTACTCGCCTGAGCTACTTTCCTTTTAAAAAATTAATAATTTATAGCTTTTATGAAAACTTTAAATTATTCATTTCCATGACAAATTTATATTAAATTTAAATTAATTGTAAATGAAGTGTATTGATAGTTTAACATGTAATGTAAATAAATAAAATTTAGTTTTATCAATTTTGTTTAGACATTTTTTACTGTATGTATGTACATCCAAATATTACATGTTACACTACATATGTAACGATATATAAATAATATTATTTGATATATTCTATACATATTTGCGTATCTAATAAAATAATAAAATATTTAGAGCTTATATTAATATATTTAATAATCTTTTTAAAAATAATATTAGAATTATTTTATTTGTTATATGAACAATATTGATCTACAGGTATTTGTTTTACTATTACTCTCTTTTTGCGTTTTTTTTTTTTTTTTTTTTTTTTTATATAGCGAGAAAAATAAAAGTATATTAGTGTCAAATATGTAAAATAAATTAAAGAACTTTAATATTCATCATTTACCTTTACAAGAAGTAAAAAATGAATTATATTTTTAAAAATTTAATACTACAAAAATTTAATCTTTAAGATTAAAATAAATCAACTCATGAGGAATATTCATTCTATTTTAGCAACATTTATTATTTTGTACACTGTACGTAAATAACAATTACAATTTCCTTGCTGCGTGACTTATGCAGTTATGAATGAATACGAAATATTTATTGGTCCATTGTAATGTGTGATTTTAGAGCCTGCATTTATATTACACAATTGCAACATTAGGCCCATTAAAAGATTTTCTTTTTATAATAATGATTGCACATTCTTCCTCTCACTTATTGACAGTGTCTACACATTTTTCGTTATTCTTCTTTCGTAGATGAGACAAGTAGTTTATACTTAATAATTCTTTTTTTTTTTCGATCAATATATACTTACGTTTTCGTTACAATGCATTTTTCTCCACGTATAATATGCTTAATAATTCTTCATTTAACATTGTTAAATGCAATTCTAGCTCGAACAAATATGAAATTTGTTCCAGCTGTATTAGAGTATATGCAGATGTTTACCAGGATTTCAATGGTTTGGCACACAGCAAAGTATTTTTTCGTTTTTTTTACAATCGCATTTACGTAGATCACCCAGTAAATCTTGTCAGATGAATTATCATAGATGATGAAATGCTTCGATTAAAAATGTGTTCTTTCAGAATAAATTGAACTATGGACGTACTATAAAATAATACTGATTGATATTATTTTATAAGTTCCATCTTATTTAAAAAAAAGAATTCTTAAAAAAAATTTATTCCTGAATCAAAAAAAAAAAAAAAAATATTATGTATTCTATTATTTTTAAATTTCAACGATTCTAAGGTAATTGATTATTTAATAAAAAAAGACAATACCGTAATTGTCTTTATTTTCCAAATGTAGGAAGTAATTAACTTTATCTAAGTAGTAGATATCTACAAAGGATGTTTAAAATTCTTAACTTTGATCTTTACATCATTCGCGACAAGCCACTTGAGCCTTCTAAACAAATTCTTATGTATGACAACAGCGTTTTGAAATGCAATGACATTTAAGAGTATCACTCGACAAAACTTACCGGGTGGCTTAGTAGTTTTAAGCTCCGAGTGGAAAAGACGCATTTGAATATTTTACGATGCTTCGGGCAGAGTATATCGCGGAAAATGTAATCGCTTCGCATGGAAAATATTGTGAAATTCAAATAACCGATTGGTATTTTTTATTTATGCAGTACGTGGTTTATTTTAAATAATCGAATTTATTCTTTGATACACTTTTTTTAGCCGCTCGAAAATGCAGTTCCACATTTTCGCTCGCACATAATTATTACTTTGACATTTTATCAATGACAAATCTACGAAGTACACAGTTTTAAAAAAATCAAAGTTTAAAGCTCTCACATTTTTTCATTTACAATTTATAATTTATACAATAAAATATATATTGTATTCGTAAAAAACTCTTAACAATAAAATCTCATGAAAAATTATATAATTTATCACTGGGAGGGGCTTTCCCAATGGCTTCGCTCAGAGACTTTGTAAAATCGAACTTTAACAATATTTTACAATAAATTATTCGTCTTGGAAGAGTCGTCGCTGTGAATAATTGGCTAAAACTCAAATGCTATCCAAGAGCGCGGCTGAATTAGTTACAAGTAGTTGACTAGACTTACATTTAATATTTTCGTCCTTAAAACGATTGATTTTCGTCGTCGAATAGCGACATTGAAATTTTTCCGGATAGCTTTCTTATTTTACGGTCACGAAATACATCGAATCAGTTTATCACGAGGTATAGTTCACAAATTTATTGTTGGTCTAGCGATCGTTGGATTGCAAAGCTGAGCCTCATTTGAAATAATATGAATTATAGTGTTTTAATTAATCTGTTCATTTGATATCGATCGTTGCTTAAAAATGTATTTATGTCATACGATGTAGATACATATACATTTTATTTACGCCTGAATACATATGATTAAATTCAAATAAATACGCGTATTTAAGTGGCGATGAAAAATACGTTAAAATGCTTTAAATAAAGTATCGATTGCGTGTTGCATATAAAAATATCTTTTTGGCAAAAATAATTTATAAAATTACATTGCATAAAAATATTATAAGGAAATGTTATAAATAAATGTATTATATACAATTATACATAAACTATATGAAATTATACATATATAATCGTTATCGTATCCTTATACTTAATTATACATACGTATTTATATAAAACCACATGTAGTTATATACAGCATTACGTTAGTTTATATCAAGATAGTTATGTGTAATGTTAAAATGAGCTTTATCGGAGCACTGACTTTTTTCTTAAATCTATTTTCTAATTTTAAGTGACTTATTATACTATTTAGTATGTATTTACATACTTGCTTCACCCTAAGTATACATTATAATCGATTTTCATTTAATATTTCGTTTTACAACATTTACTTTTCGATACTTTCGTATCATATCTTTTCACACTTTAAAAAAATAATAGTTATGTAGAATTTTATTAATACAGTAGGAATATTCGAAGCACATTTTTTAACATTAAAGTTCGAATAAAAGTAAAAATAAATATTTTTAACTTCAATGTTCTATTTTTTGTACGCCCCGTTAACGCTTAAAAAAGTAATTAACATGATACATAATTTCATCTGATATATTTAGTTTCAGTTCCTGTACAGAAAAAACAGCAGAGAAAACTGCAATTATTTCTAAACTTTTTCAAGAATCTTTACTTACAGAGTTTAATTTCATAGAAAAAAAATTACAGACAATTCTGCAGAAAGTACTACAAAAAGTCAAATTAAAGAGGCTGATTATTTTAAAATTTTATACTATTCAATATTTATCCATTAAAATTGTCCGCAGAGTAGTATTTCTACAGTTTTTGCATATTTTCAAATGCAAGTTTGCAAATAGGTCAGCTATGATTACTCTGTAAGAAATTCTGTAACTTTATCTGCAGTTCTTTCCGTAAGACTTAACATTTTAAGAAACACAGATTTCACAAAGAACAGTTCAGCAATGTCATACCTGTGGCATTCTTATAATTATCAGTAATGAGTACATACGAGCGTGCATTCACGGGAATAAAAAAGATCCGCTGCTCCGACAAAGCTCATTTATAAAATGTTCACTAAACATTTCAATATCTGATGTCTTACGCCTTAAAAAATTATCTATCTATGTACAATAGCTCCGGCCAGCTTACAGAGTCAGTTCGACGAAGAATTCAGTACCTTTAATTTCACCCCCAACATTCTAACCGATCCCCAAAACTATCCAATCCTTTCAACAATAAACGAGAATCCACGCTCCTATTTCCACCTAAGAAAAAAAGACCTCGCCACCCGCAGCGATTCTGAAACACTCCCAAAGACTCCCCCGAAAAACCATAACCAGCGTAACAACTTGAATAAATACGAGCAACAGAGATAGGCGCACTCGCGCGCGCGCGCACACACATATACTTTTAACATATCGCAGGACAAAGTCTCATGCACAGGCGTAAGACGGCCGCGCAGCGACACTACAGCCATGAGGTGTCGTTGGCGGCCGGCTGCGTGGATCAGGAGCCGTACTCCGGCTGGGAGTAGAGCTTCTGGAAGCGCGTCGTGTACTGCTGGCTGGACTTGCCGTTGTCGTTGCCGGCCCTGCCGCGAGAGCCGAAGTGGTGATGCCGCCTGGAGCCGTTCTCCAGGCCGTCGCCGTAGCTGTCGCGCCGCGAGGCGGCCAGGGTCGTCGTCGTCTCGGCCGTCATGCCCTGCAGGTGCATGGGTAGTCGTTTCGTGCCTGCGGAGAAGAGGTGGTGGATTAGAGAGGGTTGAGGCGTGGGTGGAAAAAATGAGATGCGATGATTTTTTTTTTCTTGTGGATGTGAGAATGATGGAATTTTTATTGCTGAGTGATAAGCGATTTATTGCTAACCTTGAATTGTTTGAAATATATATATATTTTCGTTTTTATAGCTGATTTTATTAAAGATTTTGTTTAAGTTATTTGTATTATCGCTCTTAGATTCTATTAATCATTTAAATAAAAATGAATCTTCTAAAATTGAATATAATATTCATAATTAAATTAGTACGATCATATTTCATTTTATACATTAATTGAGCTTTATTTAAGTTTATTAACGTACAGTGACCGAGTAACAAATTAATTAGCGAGGTTAAAGCGAATAGAGGTCAAAAAGATTTAACCATAAGTCAAAAGGATCTCGTAGCGCCATCAGACTTTATAACAAGAATATACGTTGTTACCCTATCTCGTGAAAATCATAAAATTAAAGGACTGCAGGTAGTTTCACTTTCGTCATACTATCATAGAAAAAACTCCAGTTTAAAAATCGCGATGAAAAGAGAAGGTATAGTTTTAGTAAAAAAAAAATTATGCAAATAACCACTGCCGGAAAAAAAATTATTCCAAACTCTAATATCCATAAAGAAAAAAGTCTATGGTGCAGAAAGAAGTAGCTTGAAAAAGTTGAGACCAGAAGCTTTATCAGGATAAGAGTATATATCGGTGCAAGAGGTTCGGTTAAGCCCGAGAATCCTCACTGAAACATATTAGACTGCAGTTCACCTCTTACCCCGGCGCGTCCCTTTTACCGCAAATTTATTGTCTCTCCGAGCAACTTCGGACATTTTCTACTGTTAATAGGCTTTTACCCTACATCCGTCGATATACACCTAACAGCAGCATGGGAAAAGCTCTCGCAAGCTCGGAATTTTGCATCCCCGCGCGGCCGTTCATGCGTTCTCGTTACTGATTCCGTATAAATCGAGAATGCAATGCATATATACATGCCCGGACGGCTATATTTCGGCCAAGTCGGGGATTTATCCCAGAAAGTTGAGGAGGAGGGGAAAAAGTTTCGAGTTCCTTTATTTCGAGTTATGCGATGGCGAGGGGTAAGTTTCAGTCGTGCGTATGAGCGGACTCTGGAAAAAGGCGCGTATATTGTCAGTTTTGTAAGTGGCGTTATATGTCAGAATTTTGTAAAACCAATAGAGTAGAAAGCACGAGAGTGGAGCGCGGAACAAAGGAGAATGGAGGCGAAGAAAAATGCGGAATATTCACAAAGAAATAGCGAGGTATTTAACATTTGACTGAGAGCTGGCTACTGGCATTTATTGTGAAAGGATTCGTAACGCCTTTGAAGCGCCTTTTTTCTTTCTTACAAATTAACTAATAAAAAGTTTAATAATGCTTTTTACTTTGAATCTATGTTTCTAGTTTTTATAATTTTATTAAATTTCTATAGGAAATCAAGGAAAATTGAACGTGTCTTATATGAAATAGAATATAAAATTTATGTTTTATTCAAGGCTTAATTTTAAAAACTTCGAAACTCTATTAAATGAGAAACTTCCTTTCTCAATAAAAGTGCTATTTTTTTTTATTCTGCTAACGTTACAAAGGTATGAAAGGGGGTTGAGATCCAAGAGAATCGTCAGAGCGATAAGAGTAAAAGCCGAAACTTTGTTGACGGAAGTTTATCTTCTAACATAAATCATAATCTTTAGTAATATTCTTGAAGTTAATTTAGCGAAGGTGGTGAATTATAAGGTAACCCGTCGTTAACTGGATTACATTTATTTTGACCGAGAATTTGCTGATGTTAATATAAAGAAATTGATGATTTCTGTTATTGCGGTCGGTTTATGTCGCTTGACGAAACCTTTACTTTTACTACTTGAACATTAGATTTGTTATTACGTTATTACGATCTATTCATATCTTTTTATTATTCAATTAAAGTGTACCATGCTAGATATTTTAAAAACTGGAAATTTTTAAAAAAAGCTACTGCATTATTTTTTATTAAGTCCTTTTTTTACTCTAAACATTATTCTAAAAATTATTCGCACAATATAAAAACAAGCCCTTACTTTTATTAAAACAAACAAACAAAATTATCATTTCAACCCCATAAAAAAAAACCTCACTTTTACCACATTCACCAAAAGACCAACCCCTCGCCCTTCCCCCTCCACCCAGCCTTTCACCAACAAAACAATCGAACTCCAAAGCCACATTTCCGCAAAGCACGCTCCCAATATATTTCTTAACAAGTCGAACGTTTACGAGCGCCGGTGCTTGCGCTGCCCGCAAGCTAATTCAAGGCAATCACGCGGGCAGTGGACGTGCGGCATCATAAACGACACTCGGCTACTCTCCTATATATATACTCGTGCCCGCATCTCCGCAGCGCGCGGGGGCGAGCGAGGCAAGCAGTAGCGGTGCTAATTCAAAATCCCCGGCGCGTGCATCGACATCTGTGCCCAGGTACGTGTGTATGCAGATGAGCGCGATGAAAGCGGAGCCGGGCGTAAGAAAGCGAAATGGGTATAGGTGTATATAGGATGGGCTATTGGTGTAGGAGGACAATCGGACTTCGAAATCCATGCCGCTGTGTATGTATAGATGAGCGACCGACGATGGAGTTGTTGGTCGATCAATTATTATACGGGATTGGTCTCTGCTCTCTGCTGTTTCTCTCTCTCTCTCTCTCTCACTCTCTCTCGCTCACGGATATGGCTACGTCCAACTATATGATATAGGGGTGCACGTGGTAGGCAGTTAGGGGTTTTGGATATTATATATATGTGTGTGGGTGTGGGTGTGTGTCAGACAGAAAGATAGAGAGAGAGAGAAGCAAGTTCGTACGTGCGCACGAGCGAATTCGGATGTTATTTTGGCCGCGGACATCGAATGAGGTTTTTGAAGAGGTCATGGAGGATTTTGAACGCCGGGAAGCTTTTGATTGTTGCCAGCCGTTATCGGCTGATTGATGAGTCGGGTGCTTTGGGGTGAGCTTGATGGCGCTGACGAAATAATTATCGTTGATGGTATTAACTTGTTTTTGGTCTTATTACTGACGTTTTAAATTGTTTCATTAAACTTTGAGCATTGCTATATAAGGTAGAGCAGTTCATTAGGGATGTTTTCTCATATAATTAACTATGTAGATTTCTCACTTTTATCTGTAGACGATATAAGCTGTAGTACGTTTTTTACTGGTACGTTTCAGTTTCATTGAAAATATTTAGAGAGCTTTAATCAATAATCCAAAACAAATTAAGAGTTGTTTAAACGAAAAAAAACTGTGCAGATTTAGTTGCCGATTTAAAATTTTAAGTAACAGGTTGATTGGAATTAATTATGTGGAAAAGGATTTTGAATAGGCCAACAAAATTTATTAATAATTTTCATCTTTTGTTTTACAGTTTTGAGTAAACATTTTTGAAACTACATTTGATAAATATAATTTTAGAGTAAGATAAAAAATTAACTATGCAAATGAAAATCTATTTTAATATTTTAATTTTGAACTAAATGGTAAAAAGTTATAGTTAAAGTAGCTATCTATAGCCATATGGACATTTCCTTTAGCGCTCATTAATAAAGTTTAACGCTGTAATAATTATATTATATTTTAAATTGCTTATTACACTAATGCTTGAATTAGTGTAAAATAAAAAAAAAATCAGAATATATAATTAGTGTTACAAGGAATTAACTAAAATTTTAGTCCGATTGAATTATTGTGCTTGCAATATCATGGCTGTTACATTAGTTCCCGAACTGGGTTATTCAAATATGTCACACAAATTGTATAATTACAAGTTAAAGTTAATTAAGAAGATGGGGCTTTAATAATATCAGCTATATTCGAATTTCTAATTCCATTTCCAAAGACACACCACTATTTTAGCCTAAAGTAAGTCACAAAGAATCAAAGTTCAGTGTACCCGAAGCCGCCCTAATCAGTTTTTCTTATCAACCATTGAAGACCTGAAAATAAGGCCCAACTATTCAAGCTTAAAAAAAAACGCACCCAAAAGCATATTCTAGTTCACCATTTTTCAGCATCGCCTTAAGCTCACAATCGATCAGACCAGCTACACGCGCAACCACAATAACATCTCTCAAACCACTTCACCCTCTCAAACACAGGCGCATGCAAGTAATATACAACGTGTACACATATACATACCATTCCGCGTGACTCTGCCTCGTCCATCGGGGCTGCCTGCGCAGCTGTAGCGCGACGTGACAGCCTCGGATCTGGACAGTCCAGGCTCCCGGCCGACTCGCACCATCGGGCACCAGGAGAAGAACTGGGCGAAGCCTCGCCGGAACCTACGGCATATACAGAGCTTTTTTTTAACCATTCACACGGCAAAAGGAACTAAAGCACGCAGCGAGCGGCTCTTTTTTTCTTGTCGACACGTTTTTTATACGCGCTGACCGTCGGCGCCCTCTTTTTATTATCGGTCGTAAAAAATTTTCTTGCGCGAAGCAAATTCGTGCTCGCGCGTGGCTGTGTGCGTGGGCGAGTGTTAAGGTATAGGGGATGCAGATTGTGTAATGGAAAGGTTGCTTTATTGTTGGGAAAGCTGATGCGCAAGATGGTTCGGAGCCGCGGGACTGTGGATGCTTTTGCTTGCAGTTTTAATAAAATCGTGGGAGGAAAATCGTTGCTCGAATGGTTTTATAGTGCCGGTCGGAGAAATTTTTAAAGAAATGCTTTTCTTTGTGGAGGCGGATTCGAAGCGAAGGCTAGCGGGAATATGTGTTTGATTGTTTATTGAAAAGTTTTCGGCGTTTGGAAATCAATTTTACTCGGCTTTTGAGAGGCAGCTACTGTATTTTTGAAAAATATTACGATTTTTCTAAACGGATGATTCTGTACTATATATAATATATAAGACGTGTAAATGTAAAAGTTGAACGTCATCAATTTGCTTTTTGGACTTTATTCGAGTGTGAATTTACTGTTTAGCAATCTAACGCGCTTTTCGCGTGCAACTTTAATGCGCAAAATTTACGCTAAAATTTCGCAGAGCGATTTGCAGTACGCGCAAAGTTACTCTTCCTAAAATTCTCGAAGCAAACAGACTGAAACTTTGAAAATAAATTAAATGATACTTGGTCTGGTCTTTTTGAGAGCGCAATTTCACTAGTTCTACATGTGCGTTCACTATTTGCAGAGTGAACGAAAATGAAAAGCCCTTTGGATAAGTGAATTTATTGACACAGAATGTTTCGAATGACTTTAGTTTCAAGAGATTCGGGAAGATGAAAGTTGTGGTTTTTGAATTTTGAAAACACGGTTGATATGTATTCAATATATGTAAACGTTGCTTCTATATTTGATAAATAAGTAATTAATGTTTTACACACATTCATAGTTTACGATATGGAAAGTTTTACTTCATATTTTATATTAATCTATATTATTAAAATATATACAACTTAATGCATTATTCGAAAGAATTCAATGAGGTATTTATAACATTTTAGAAAATTCAATTTCAACATCTAATTTACAAATAATTCAATAGAAATAATAAGTACTTTTCGCATAAAAAGTTTAAGAATTTCTTTTTCCACTTCCATTTTCAAGAGGCTATCGCGCCAGCTTTCGTGACACATATGCGGAAGAAATACGACTGAAAAAGTAAAGTAAGACTGTTTTGAAAGTTGTGTACACGTACTCTTATCAGTTTTCGTAGGTTTACGGCAAAATATTTTTTCCGTTCAACTTTCCTTCGCGCTGTCAGAATCCTTTCTCAAAACAAACATTTGAACTCACTTTATTTTTTCTCACCGTTACAGGAATTAAATGAATTATCAAAAACTTGTGCAATTAAAAAGAAGCTTTCGAAAATATACAACCTTCTTTAAGAAGTTCTCGAATTGTTCATAACTGTATTACTTATTTTAAATTTTCAATGTTTCTCAACTTCAAAAACAAAGATTTTATCGTGCGTGTTTAATAAGAGTTAAAGGTATAGTTAAAGGACTGGAAAAAAAGTTTCCCGAACGCTCTATAGATAAGGCAGCACAAAATAAGCGTAAAAAGAAAGGACATTTAAATAAAAACTTTTTCCGCGAAACTTTTAATTAGCGAACTTTCCCGATGACCTTGTTAAAATTCATCGGCAGCTTCTTTAAAAAATCATTCGCCTCTAAGCGAAACGAGCCAGCCCTCATAAACGTCCAATCGACAAAACAAACAGATTCTCCAAAACACTTGGCACCCACTAACTCGTCCTTATCAAGCCAATTAAAAATTCTAATTAACCAAACCCTCCTCAAAACCCGCCGCAATATAACCAACCCTTCGCCCAAATCTATTTGCCCTGCATAAAATTACCGCCATATTCCAATCCCGAACAAACAAAACCGAGCCGCCTCCCCAAACAAAAAAAAAGGAATAAGACGAAGAACAAACGTCCCGCTCCCACGATTGTAAAAGCCGGCGCATAAATAATCCGCGGCAAGTGCGTCTCTCCTAATCCGACAATTAGCAATATTACATAAATCAGACTTCGCGCCCGGAACCCTATACATATATACAATCCTCTTAATTTCTCATCCCCTTAAAAGCCGACACTGCGCGGCTTGTTTACTCGTGATAATTCGTCGGGTATAATTATTAAAATGGAATTAGACCGTGTCAAAGCGGCTGCGTTACCTGGAATTCATCCAACAATAGATGATCGGATTGTACATGCTGTTGGACATGGCGAGCCAGTAGATCGCGAGGAAGAGCTCCTGGATGTAGGGCTCGTTGGTGAGATCGGGCATGTAGGACGTGACGATGAAGTAGACGTGAAAGGGCAGCCAGCAGACCGCGAATATCACCACCACCACCATCATCATCTTCACCACCTGCAAACAAACATAACCTATAAACACACTCCGCGTCTTTATTATACACCCTCGGCGCGATTGTTTATTCAAACACAGGCTGGAAGCGGCCCGCGTGTATATCTACATTAAACCGGACGGCCGATCTTGGAGCGGAGAGAAAGACAGGCCCGCAGGAGCGGAGAATGTACATATACACAGGGGAGGGCCAATTACCAAGGATTTGCCTCGGCGCGAATATTCTATTTTCTCTGGGAGCGGGCAGCCGAGCGAAGGTTCGTTAAGGCGAGCTTGCCCAAGGGCGAAAATAGGCTAGTGCCGTGAGCTCGGCGTAGCGTATACGGCCACTTCGCCTGGCTGAGCTGTGTATACGTAGATATAGCTGGCGGCGAGCGCCAGGCGGGAGCGCAAATTGATGGTGAGTGCAGCGCGCAAGCTACCGATGCAACACGCTGCTCTCTGCTGTTGATGCTAGGGCTGTGCTAGGGAGAGAGTCTGCGCGTTATTACGACGATCAAAAGTTATGTGCAAGCGCGGCGATGATTTGATTGTGGACGCTTGCTATTGCCCAGGTGCGGCCTGGGAGCTGGAGACGAGAGCGGACGGTGTGATCGGATTGGTTATGAGAGGGAAGTTTATTGTTTTCAGATCTTTGAGGTTTTTGTTATGGTTTTTAATAGTGTAGAAAAATTAGGTTTGATTTATTGCTTTTTTTTTAGACAGAAACAAAAAGTTAAATGAAACGCCTTCTAAGCAATCTTGAAAGTTATAAAAGACACTTGGTTCTGTGTGCAGGGTAACCACGAGAAATCAGGGAGGAATAAGCCCACTTTTCATAATTTCGCTTGCCTCAGGCTCTGGCGCGTTTGTAACGGAGCTTATCTACTGTGAGGTTATGGCATTAAGCGCGCGCCAGTGCCGCATTGTCCGCTGGAAAATAAAGAATTCGCGCCAAGTGGAACAAGTGTTTTTCGGTGAAAGTGCTACTTTAATAAGCTTAAGATGGTTATAACGCTAAGCGAGGAAAGTTAATCACTCGGAGATTCAGGAAAATAATGTTTCTTTTAAAAGCTACGAAATTAATGTCCGCTGCTGCGCGCCGGGGTATTTCAATGGATTAAAGTGAAATGAAGGCGCTAATGTTGATGATTCAGATTTCTACAAAATATTAATAAACGGAATGATACAAATGGACTTGAAATGCATAATTCCAAACGTTATCCTATTGCTTGCCGACTGGGAGATTTGCGTACTTTTGTATGTATTGATAATATCTTTGTAAACTTCATTTTATGTGTTAATGGGCTCATAATCTAAACATAAATTTCATCCTTTGAAAATTACTAATCGTTAATAAGCTTGCCTGGTTATTAATTCGCGTTGATTGATGAAGCTATATTATTTATAGCGACGTTCAGGAGTATTATAACATGATAAATTTAATAACATTATAATTATTTATCATAGTAAGCTCATATTAAAAGAAAACTCTTCAGTGATTAATACGAAACAGATTCCTCATTAATTTATTAATCAATTCCCTCAATAACCAACGCAAAAACTTATAAAAACTCCTCATCCCCAAATCCATCTTTATCCTCTGCACGTGACTCAACTGTCTTTATAACTCGCACACACCCAACAAACTCATCAATCTCAAAACTCTCCCCAATCCACACCTATCCAAAGTCACTTCGAGAATCTACACTCCCCCGCAGCCTCCACCCCCCGTTAACTAGTACTCAATCAAATTTCCGCGACTCGCGAAATTCGCGCGCTCGCACAAAGGCGCCAACTGTACGGCTCGGCCACGCGTGTATATGCGCGGCTGTATACAGATGCGCAACTCGAGCAGGAGCCCACTCAGCGCGCGCGCACTGGATTATCCACGCCCGTCGGCTCTGCGATCGTCTAATTCGAAATCACAAAGAACCAACGCACGAGCGCGCGCGTTCGGCTGCGGCTAATTGCTTGTAAAAGAGCGATAGACGGGGCTGCGTTTTGGGAATCGGCGGGGGTCTTGATGAGATGGGTTTGATGGGATGTTTGTTGGGGTTATTTTTTTTAATGTCTTGATGAGATCTGCTTGGTTTAATTGGCTCTAATTTGTTTTGAAATTTCGATGCAGTTGTATAACAGCTGAGCTATTATGCAATTATATAACTGCTTCATTATCTACAATCACTCGCAAATTAATCACTTTCTCAACCGTCAACTCCTCCTTAAAAACAGCCTGAAATCCCCAAAAATTACATCCTGACAAATTAGATAACATCCATAGCCCGCAACTCCACTCGTCCAACAACACCCAATTACCCATTCCCCGGCTATTTTCAATTTCGCCCGGCTCTCTGGAAAGATGCAATCGCGAAATTGCAGCGCGAAATTCCACGCCTCACATTTCTTACACCGAGCGGGCCCCACTTATTACCCCGCATTCATCCGGCTTGCACGGCAAACTCGGGCGAGAAAATTTTTTCCACAATGAGACTTTATATAGAAAAAAAAAGAGCACGCGACTAGCAATATGAAAAAGTGAAAGAGAAGAATAAGAGGCGGCAATTTGCGCACTATAGTCAAGCCGTTCATTGTGAGAGCGCGTCGCGCGTGTAAAAGCCGCGAGGAGGCCTTATAATACAACGTCCCCGGCTCTTCTACACGCTACAGCCAAGATCCCGATCATTAACAGCCGGAGCGCGGAATCTCCATTATGCGCTCTTTTAGCTTACATAACGGGCAAGTTTAGGACTTGCAGAACTCGTTGATTATTCAGCTTTGATAAGCGGGAAAGTGCGGCGCCGGCGAGCGCCTATAAAGGCAGGTCTTTGTCGGAGAGTGCGCTGATATAGCCCATACTCAGCGGGGGTGGGCTTTAAAGTTTCAGCAATCGGTTTCCTGGGGCTGCCGCGCGCGCGCGCTCGCACGGCTGGCTGCAAGTTTTGGGATTGTGCGGGACGTGTTGTTTTTTCATCAAACTCGGATATATATTGTTTCGACGGGGAGAGAATTTCATTGAGAAGTTTGCCAGAGCGCGCCACGCGGCTACAGACTGCAAGATTAAATGTTTGCTCGGCTGAATGAGACGCTTTGCGAGAGGTTGTAGGTGTAGCGAGCGCGGCGCGGTTTTATTTTTTATGATAGCTGGGATCTGGGCAAGTGTTGCGCTGCTCGCTCGCGCTGTTTTTGTGTTTGCTGTTACGGGGAGTGGGCGGTTGTTGTGGATTATTTATTGAGAAAAATTTTTACGAAAGGATATTGTTTTTGGATTATTTCATTGTTTCTTGATTAAAATGGAAAATTTGCCAGTAGAGTGATGCCGTGTTTAGTCAGACAGATGTGTTTTTAAGATACTCATACTGAAAATTCTCTCCCATGATTAACTTTGCATTATTTCGCTGAATAAGTTTCTAATTGAAAAAATAAATATTCTATAGGTGCGTAAAGTAAATATTCATTTAATTATACATCGAATGTCATTTTGATTAACAGGATGGATTCAAATTGTAAAAGCATTTGATATACGTAGAAATAAATATTGAAACTTGATTAATATAGTAAATAAAAACAAAAATTAAACTGAATGTTGTTATTGTTCATTTCATATTTATTCTGCGCAATTGTTCATTTACGATTACCACTCCATTGATTTAATTAACTTCGAAAATACTTAGGACACTGATTGAAGTTAATTACTCTGAAAATAAATCATAATAAAGAATATCAATTTTAAAATGTATCATTGAAAATATTTTAATTAATGAATTACCGTTTATGGACTTTTCTTTAATTATTTGTTCAAAATGAATACTTCGTTAAGCAAAATTAAATTTCGGAATTTTCACGCGCTAACTGCGGACGTATATGAGCCGGTAAATAAATCATCTCTCGTTACATAAATGCCAAAACCTAGTTAACCCCAAGGAAGGTCACAATAATTTAATATTGTCAGAGGGACCAAGCATCCGCTTGCGCTTCAATAAATCCCAGAACGTGCGACACATATACTATATTTATAACGTAATTAATATCTTTCTACTTATAAGTTAATAGAAATGTTTGGTAGAATTTGAATAGTATTTAAAAATTATTTTAATGAACAATGTAATTAGGAAATATTAATTTATTGATTGTTATTATTTTTGTTACAAGTTTGTTTGATTCTAATAATCCTAAATATTTTAAATGCTGTGTTTTTTGTAAAATAAAGAAAAGAATTTATTACAACATTGAATAATAATTAATTTTCAAAGGCAATATAACGATTCGTTCTTGTAAAAGCTACGTAGGTCATCTAAAGTTAAGTATGGCCTAGGTAATGCTTTTAGTAATTTTAGCGAGCCTGTTTCTCGGTACATTGTCTTGTCACCATTAACCATAGTGGCACTATCGACCACCACTCTACCTCTATAATAACATAATAACTTCAAAACCCTATTTCCTTATCGTTTATTAAAAAAAAAGAAAAGTATGCAAAAATAATGTATCTATTTAAAAAGGTGTATGAAATATAAGTGTAAATAACCTATCACATTAAATAGATTCTTTTTACTGTGTACGTAAATGTTTTATAAATAGACTTATACCCAACACAATTAAGCTCATCCCTGTTTTACTTAGCTTTGTCCGCAGATCTAAAAGGATCAGTTTTTTCCCGATCTTCGTATTCCAAGTAATTACATAAATTCGTCTTCGAAGGTCGTCTTTCAACACCCGGCAAATATCAGATCTCGCTGAGCTTACAAAAGCAAGAATAAAGTCTTTTCAACTTTAGAAAGAAATTCCCGTTAACAGTTCCGAAACAAAAGATTCGAGATACGTGAAGAATGGAGCAAAACATTTTCCTGATCAAGTATTAGAGATAATTCTGGAGAATAATGAAGAAAGAAAATAATGTCATTTTGAAAATAGGTCAAAGATCAAAAGCTAAATAAAGTTATCGGCGCTGCGCTGAAGGGCAAAGGGAATGGATTCAAATAAAAATGGTAAGATGTCTCATCAGAGGTCGCGTGCTTAAATTGCTCTCAGGGGAGCGCTTTGAAAGGGAAAAATGGGATTTCACGTGGAGATAGGATTTTTTTCCTGAAATCGAACATTTTACGAACCATTGTTCTAGCGCAAAAAATTAACAAGATTTACGAGTCACGCTGCGCTCGTGTTTCAGCCGATGGTTTCTCTGCCAAAGGGTTCAGCTAAATGAATCATCAGGAATTAAATACCTTCTGGACTGACTGACGTTTTTTTGCGCGTCGGGCATGAGCCTCTTTCTTTTGTCAATTCAATAAAAAAACTACTTTATTAGTACAGAGATAAATAAGACACATGAAAAATTTGTTTTTTTTTTTAATTAACAAAAATGAACTATTCACTGTTTACTTATCCTAATTACTATGAATTAAAAATACAAAAATATGCTCTCAAAGAAAATGTACGATGTTCTCTGTAAATGACTTTGGAATAACAACTTTCTCATGCTAAATCAAATTTCAGTACATCCTTCTGCTTATTAAGTTCTTCGAACGTTCATATCATACAAAAAGAAAAAAACAAGCGAACTCTCCAGTGGTAAAAACCGAGCAAATGTAGAACACGATAACTCCTGCTTCCTCTATAAACCCTCCTCGCGCCCAGGAAGCCAACTAGGACGTATACCGCTGAAGAATGAAACAGCTGCTCGAGAGAATTAAGAAAGAAGAGTCGAGCGCGCATCTCGAGAAAGAGAGAAAGACAAAGTCTCTACTCTCCAGATCAAAGATAAGAAATACACGCTGCGCCATCCGGGAGAGAAAGTATCGTTTCGACTGGATGCAGTTCGGTAACTTGGATTGGCCATCTCGAGTCTCGCGGAGCTGGCTCTGCCAGTAACAGATTTCGTAAACTTATTTCTCGTACCGAAGAACTTGGAGTTGCGACGCGCGCTAGTTCTTGGGGAGATTGAAATTGATGTGTTGACAGGAATATTAAATTGTCAGGGTAACAATGGCCGAGTCCCGCCGAGTTTGTGAGTAAAATCTTTACTTGGGAAACTGTTGTTTCGGCGCGAGTGCCGTAAAAGTTTCCGGCGCGATAAATTTTATAATATCCCAGTGTTATTCCATCGATTCGCCTAATTTACCCAACTTCATTCTCACCCCGAAAATAATGCCAACTCTTCTTTAATTAAAGCCGAGCCCCCTTTCCATTTCTCCCCCAAAAAACCATAATCTCCAACAATGAAACATCACTTTTTCTCACCTCCCCCGCAAGCAATCCTCTCAAGCCACCCCAGCATCCCGAGCGAAATCCGCCTCTCTCCTACCGAAATTAGCCTGGCACCCATTTATTCATCGAACAGCTCGAACGTCAAACCTATGCAGGAATCATAATACAACGCTTCCAGGCTCGGCGCAATTCAGGTCGAGCTGTGGCGCGATTGGTTTCAATTATATCGCGGGACATCCGTTCTCTACTCTCTCTCTCCCTCCTCAACGTCTTGCCGCTCAGTGCAGCTCGGCATCCAGCCTGCCGCGATTAATAATGTAAGCGTTTTCGGAGAGTCCCTCTCGCCCTCTATATGCACGTGCAAGTTTCGTCTTTGTTATACCAGGGCCGTCCTCCTTTAAAGGCGACGCCGCCGAGAGATGTTTCATGCAGCGAGGAGATAACGAGGCCAAGCGAGAAAGAGCAAAGTTTGCCGCGCACAATAAAACGCCGGGGCAGCTGCCGCGAGATAAGAACGCGCTTCTCCCCTTTAAGATGCTGTAGAGCGCAGCGGCGCTAATCGAAATCCGATGAAGCGCGAGAGCATCGAAAAATTGTCGGCCGGAGTGTAGCTGCTGAGAGGAAAGCGAGGGGAATATGGATATGAGGCGAGTTGGAAGGTTTGTTGGACGGTGTACAGCCGACGGCGAGAGTCGCGAAGATGTAAGTTTTACAAGTTCGCTGAGAGAGAGTTGGGAAGTTTGTCGAGGCGGGTGTAGTTCTGTTTTGCTGCTTTGTTTTTTAGTGGAATTTATGAGGAAAATTCGAGGTGAATATTGTGTTTTGGGTAAGGTGGATGGAGGAAAGCTTTGAATATTGTGGTTTGTTTTGAGGAAGCGCTGGTGCTTGATTGATGCGGGATCGATGGAATTTTAATAAGGTCGATCGTGAAACTTTTGAATCTAAGAATAGTAAGAAGCGATGATTGAAGTTTATTATTATAAGCTTTGTTTATATACAATTATCTAACTTCAACATATTGCTTTGTCTAGTTGTTATTTTGCAAGATAAAGGAGCATCAACAAGTTATATAGTTTGTATCTATTGTGGATCCATTTTTCTTTGTCTATCTTGAAAATTTAACAGTATATTGTATAGTAGTTTATAACTTTCCGTCTTGTCTGCGTTCACGTCAGTTTAACTGACAGCTAAATGATGTGTAATATTAAATAGCTTTCGCGAGCATCGTATCTGGCTGTTTTCTAAAGAAAATAACAATGACGTACAATAATAAGTTTTTAAATAAGAAAAGTTATTTAAAAAGTGCAAATTTTACTTTCTTTAATTAATTAACTCTACACTCTAACTATTACATACGATTCATTAACTGTAAGTTCCGTAAAAAAAAATCAAGATGCTCAGATTTAATAAAAACTGCCCATTTAGACACTTTATTTGACACTTCGTGTAATATATTCAAGGAAATTCATACCTCGTGTCCGCTTAACGATTTTACGTCCGCACCCAGATGGCTATATTCAAGACTTCATTTTTCCTTATTAAACTGACATTTAATGAAATTCTCATTATAATTTGCATTGTACCTACCGTTAGTTCTGCTTTCACAAAATGAAAGCAATTTTTTTCAAACACTAATGAAAACTCAAGCAATTCCGTGTAAAAAAGATAAATGGAAAAAATTAATAAGCTTCCAATAAAATTTTCAAATCATTACAAAAATTCTATATCTTTCAAAACCTTCCAACACATTTCTAAGCACGCTAAAAATAAAAAAACGATTCGACATTGTCGTTCTTTTCGCTCATAAAAAAAAGTCTCGATATGCTAAAAGCCGCGCCGAGGCCTAAAATGAAGACGCGCGCGTGACAGCCATAATGCCGCTATATAACGATCCCGCGCTTGCGCGGAAATTGGCCAATTTATGTATTTTTTTTTATTCCCGAATGAAAAGTGCCTGTCAGCGTGCAGCAGTCAATTTTAGCCTCTACCCTTGACCCGGCGCTTTGGCGCCATCAGCTTTTAACTTCATTGAGGCCCGCGTCACGGCTATAAACGCCCCTGAATTTAAGCCCAACAATCGCGCCCAGCCCAGCCAAAGCATCGAATTCGTCATGCATGCACTTTCTTTTTTCCTCTCGCACAAAACCGGCCAAGCTCCTTTCCTCGCGAAAGCGGCTCAATCAGCCTTCCTTGGAAAATGCGAGAGAAAAGCTCGGCTCCTCCATCATCATGACAAAATAGCGCGCATTAAACATGCTAACCCTCGAAAACCGCGCGTCACAGACAGCTCGCCGGCGAGATAAGGGCAGGCCGCCTTCCGCGCGATCGTCGGCCGAAAAAAAGCCCGCTCGTCGAAGAAAATAGCGAGAGAGGGAACGATAGACTCTCATCCGGT
The DNA here is from genome assembly GCA_900480035.1 of Eupelmus urozonus. Classification (NCBI taxonomy): domain Eukaryota; kingdom Metazoa; phylum Arthropoda; class Insecta; order Hymenoptera; family Eupelmidae; genus Eupelmus; species Eupelmus urozonus. Next base: position 83,491 of record UELX01000057.1, on the reverse strand, counting down.
CTGAATTTATGGTCGCAAGAAACTGTGAATTTTTCATCTCACCCGCTGACGGGGAAATATAGTTGTGCGTTAATTCATTTCCTTTGACGGATAAAGCGAGAGAGCCTCTTTTCCCTCCACCTTTTTCCTCTCGCCTTTTTTCCTTTCGACGCCGAGGTGTGTGCCGGCCTCGTTGTGCCGCTGAAGGAATAATTAAGGGCTTGTCCGCGCCAGGATGAACGCGAGTGTATAGAGTTCTGCGAGGCAGCTGCGTGGGTGTGTGTAAGCCGAGAGCGCCTACACGCGTAATTTGCATGTCCGAGAGCTGGCTCGTTAAGCTTTAAACGGATGGCTCTTTCGCGAGATAAACGCTTTCGATTATGGTGCTTTCCAGATCTTGGGAGCGAGGTGGGCGAGTCGGTGAGGGTTTTAACCGGAGAAGTGCAAATTTTTTTAATGACGAGGTGTGGGGAAGGGAAATTTGAAGAGGGAAATTATTTCTTGGGGTGGGAAGTTTGCTCGTTTATTTTCGATCAGAATTTATTTTTAGACTTTTTTTCTCGTGAGAAGCTTTGTAAATATATGTGAAAATTTCATAAGGTTGCTTTAGATTACAACGAAGGTTACTCTCATCAAGGAGCCTCTCAAAGCGATGTAAATGATAGGATCTCAAGAAGCGCTACCGGTTGACCTAGAAATTGCTGCCTACTACTTTTAACAACCTGTCTGATAGTACAAAGCATCGCTCTTCAACAATTAATTTCCGCTTATTCAAGCTCAATCAATTTACAACTTCATATATAGAATACACGAAATATCACACTCTCAATCGCTCTAAAAATATCTCAGCTCGCTATCATAAAAAAAAAAACGATTCCTTGCTGAGTGCATGGATCAAACGAAAATCCAGTGAATAAAGCCCAGCGCGGGATTAAGCGTGCCCCTACATACGAACACTCCAATTTAATTCATAGAGATTTTTCACGTTAATGAACCACGGCATATCGTGACGGCGCATAGCAATTTTCATAAAAGGAAGCCCGCCGCCGGAGCAGCGCGCGCTCCCAGCAATTAATGGAAAAAGATCTCGCCTCAAGCTAGAAAATGATATACCCGACAGTTCCAACTAACTTTTTTTCCCTCCTCAGCTTTCTTTTTTTACATCCTCCGAACGAGCGGCTCGCTCGCGCTAACCAATTTCTATAAATAAAAGCCAATCACTCTAATTTCGAACTGAACCGAGCGAATATCGTTTCGCGTATTTAACAACGTTGGCAAATTAGTTCGCCGAACGATTGCCCGGCCCTTCTGCAACGTTTTCAATTAATAAGCGCCGTGTGGAACCTCAAATATTTAACGTTCGCCGCTCCGCTCCTATTACAGATCGAGAGTATTTCCACTCGGGGCCTATATAGCAATTTTCGGACTCGCTCCGTTAAAACTAGACTCGCGCGTAACAGCCGCGCGGTATTAAATTTCGCGCGCTCGGCTAGCGCGGATATTAAGCCGTAATCCGCGAAATTTCGCACTCGGACTGCGCTGCGCCCGTTTTGAAAGCTCGGGCCGAAAGAAAAGCCGGGATACGGAGAGCAAATACGGGACGATATTGACCGATTAATGAAATTGCTCGAAAACGAAATGACCCGGGGAGCGGGCTCGGCTCCATTGTGCGCGCGAGCGCGCCTACTCCTTTTGTTGTCCCTTTTTGGCGGATGAGGTGAAAGGCCGGATATACTCGGACACGCCCTGCTTGTTATATGGACGGTGTTCGTTAGCTTTTGCGAGATGAGGATTTTAAGATGTTGTGGAAGTGGGTTTGGGGGTTAATGGTGGTAGCTTCGTTTGGTGAGTGTGGTTAAGGTGGATTTTCTTTGACGCTTCTTTGACACGCGTGTGTCTTTGGTTATATGAGAGAGTTGAGAGAAATGGCTACCGTCGGAATAATCTGGCATTTAAAATTGTCCTACGGTCTTCTTTGGCAGAAAAAGTTTCTTTGAACTTACGAAATTGCGGGAGGAGAAAACGTGCGAGATATTCTAGTTTCTATGAAAAAACTTTACACCACGCGGAGCTCGTTTTGTGTACGAAATTTTAAGAAAATTTGTGTAATTAAAAAAATGCATTATTTTAAATTAGTGTCATATGTTTTTGAATCTTTTTAATTAAGTAACAAATTACTGTTTTAATTGCAATTAACAATCAATTAAATTTTTATAAATAATTTAAATATTGCTTCTTATTCTGTTACTAGATTACAAAAGCTTAATTTTATGTTTGTAATTTTTTCTGTATTTAAATAAAGATGTAAAAAGTTAAAAACAAGATTTTTTATTTTATACTTTAGTTCTCTAAACGTTATTAAAAAATTTGTCGAAAAACTCATTCGTGAAATTCCATTAAGCTTTTTTATTCGAAAACTACTTTTAGAAACGTTTCAGCATCATTGAACGAGCAAAGGCGTTTCATTTGATAAATTTTATTGACTTTTCGCGATTGAAATTGTTCCCTCCCTACCTTTTTTCGCGTTTGCTTAGCCATTTTTCCATTAACCGATGCGAAGGGAGAGTCGAAAAATTTTCGACGCGGTGTCAGATGTCAATTTGCGGGTGTTCGCGCGACGTCAATGAGTTAATTTGCTTTTTCCGTTTTAACGCCTCGACTTCGGAGAATACGCGATTTCAATGATGAAATTACCAAACTGCTTTGTAATTTGATAATAATAAATAATCCCATTTATCGGTGTCATTGTCGCTATTTGAGAATTATTTGCTTAAAATTGCTTCAAATATTTATTTTTGTTCGTTTGATAGTTAATAAAAAGAAAAAATATCGATATACAACAAAGATGTTTAGAGATTTAAATCGGTATTGAGGCAAAATTTAAAATCTTTTATACATTTATTATTTACAATACACTTAAAAACAATGCAGTTTTTGAAAGCTTTAAAGTTTTAAAACATTTTTCCTAAGTCTAAATTGAATTGATATAATAATATTCATATAAGTCATAAATATAAACATATTACATTTTTAGTCAGTACAACAATAGAGTACAAAAAAATAAAAAATTGAATTAACTTAAAAAACAAAAAGGGTTGAAAAAAAAATGTTTTCCCGCATCAGCAACGACGCGTAAACTTCAAGATCCTCGTGTAACTCAAACGTAACATTACAAAACGAAATCGTTCACTCCTCCGACACTCACGAGCGCTCGGCAAACGCACGCGAAATTCGCTCTAGCACCGCGCTCTTAAGATCACAAGCTATTACCGGTAAGATTTACCTTTCGCCCCGGGCAAACACGTACTTCTGAAACTTTTATTATTTTAAATAGGCCAGCTGCGCGCGCGCTCGCTCTAATTGACCCCATTTCAAGGAAATAAAAACATAAGCCAGCGACTCAGCCAGCGACGCCTCCTTCTTTTTTATATGATTGACAGCCCCCTCGATTTAGCTATAATAACGAGCCGGATGAGGAGTTTTCTTGTTAACGTTGTAAGGTAATTTTTCTTTCCAGCGAAACTCGCAGGGGGGAGGAAACAAACGCGCGCGCCGCTTAAGCCTCGCCGCGAATTTATTTACAATGCTCGAGAAGGGGAAAAAGAATGAGGGAAAGGAGGGAATGGCTGATGACGACGGAGCAGCTCCGCGTTTACCTCTCTCGTTTTGCGGCGCGTTGTGAGCTGAGGGAAGTGTGCGATCAGCATCTCTAAGGCTTGATGCCCGTGATTTTTTTTTCTTGCCGAGTACGTCGCTGTTTCTCGATGACGTTGACTTTTTTTATTTAGAGAAGGTGCTGCAGGAAGGTGGTGAATTGCTTTCGTTGGGGATCGATAGGCAGCTGACTAATGAATTTTAAAACGTCGTTTTGTGAAGTCGAAGTAATTAAAGTGTGGAATTCGAGAATTTTCGTTGGCAATTTTATAGCGGAATGGCTTTTTGGGTAATTTGATGTTTTAATACGCGGAGCTTTCAGTTTTAGCGCTTGAAAGTGCGTTTAGTAATCACGTAATAGCCGCGCGTGAAATTCGGGTCGTACGCGGAATAATTAAAAAATCTGTCGGGAAAGATAGCCAGCATGAATCATGCTCACTTTTCATTTGCAAGCAATGCCCGCTAAAAGAATCCCGCCCAACTCTCGATGTTATACCTCTCCAACAAAAAACGAAGCAGGCCATCTCTTTTACACACTTGTTTCCCGGTAATACCGTCTTACCATTATTTAAAAAATCATTTTTCCAGAGCCTCCGCTCGCTCGTAAAGCCGGCAAACATTATTACGGCAACCAATATCCAGCCTTCAATTTCGCTCGGCCGAGTTGTAAAAAATATTCCCCACTCAGAGTAAACACTCAGCGTTAAATTTACGTCCGTTCGCTCCAAGCCCGCCAGCCCTTAAATTCCTAGCGTATATACATACATAGAGAGGGAGGGAGTAGGTATAGGTGTATAGGTAAAGTAGATGGGAGGCTTACCCGTCGCTTGTTCCTGATATTGTCGAGCTGGCGCTGGGTCGCCTCGCCGATGCTCTGGGAGCCCCAAAGCTCGAGGCCGATGCGCGCGTATGTGAACGTCATCGAGCCGATCGGCAGGAAGTAGGTCAGTATCATGAACATCACGTTGAACCTGCGGGCGAGATTCGGACGTTAATGACTAGTAAGAGCCTCTGCTAAGCTCTCTCTCTCTCGCTCTCTTTTCTTTTTCTTTTCTCTTTCCTTTTTTTACGACAGTTTTTTTGTTGCGCTTCGGGGAGGACGAAAGCTCTCTGGTTGTTATTTTTTTTCCTTCTAAGGAGCTTTTCGACTTTGATGGGCCGAGATTTATGGATTTTTGAAATGCCGAGCGTGCGCGACACGAAATTTCGCATTATGTATCCATAACTCTAGTATGGCTTTATGCATATTATACAGCGGTAAAAGCTTATGATGATACGTTATATGTTGACCATCTTGACTTGAAACTGATTAGGCATTAGAGCTTGATGCGCGATGTCGTAAAATGAATATTAGCTTTTGTTTTATACATTTTATATATATTTTCTGCTTCATACATTTTGATTTAATGATCCAATCTTTATTTATTACATAAATATTTGATGCTACTTTTTTGGCGTATTATTGCTAGTGAATACAGAGTTCGAAGACTGAAAGGTATTGTATATATAATTAAAATTTCCGCCCGACAAAACTTTGCTGATAAAAATTTTCAAAGTCGCCTTTTAAAAAAGCGCTCTGCCAAGCCAGTTGGCAAAGATCTTTTTTTTTCAGCACCTTATAAACGCGGAAAGGAGCATTTTTAATTAAACTTTTATCCGAGTTCTTGGATTTGACCGCAATAAGAATTTCATTAAGTTTAATGAAATTTTAATATATCTGACAAGACATGGACAAATTTTTTCAGCAGATCTAAAGGCAAGAATATAAAGTTGATCTGCAGTTTTGCTAAAAATTGCTGATGTTTAACTTCTTAGCTTTCTTTTTACCGTTTACTACTTTACAATGCGCGTGATTATCTGCTGGAAAACGTATAAAAAGAAACGGACGTAAAATGAAATTAAAAGCATTTTATGTCTACTTGTTTTGCAGGAAGTAATGTACGCATAATAAAATTGTATTATGTTCTTTTCATTGGAGATTTGAAACACTTAATTCTGTTATTTATATAAAATAATACTCTTTATTTTTCTTTTTAGTACTGCCGTCTAAAATAAGGGACTGAACTTTACAAATTATTATTTATTCTATAAAAGGAGATCTCAAAAAGATGTAATGAAATATTTATTGAAATTTGATTACTCGTACGACCAAATTTATAAATCACAATTTACTAACTTTCAAAAATCATAATTAACAATTTTGGAAAACTTTCCAGTCGAATAAAATCGTATTTAATAGTATCTTAACCGAAATCAGATGCAGATACTCAACAATGCAGTCACTTTGAAATTACGTTCTGAATCTGATATATTTCTATACAATACACATCAGTATATGCAGAACAGTTTCTGCACTTGATCTGAATGATATCCAAAAAGCACTGCCGTGAATCAAGCTTTGTTACATCAGTTTCTTTCTTTTCTGCTGAATATGAAAATCGTATACCACGCGCTACAATAAACAAGATTTTACAAAGAAAGATTTTCTGTCTAGAATTTCAACTTATTTATATGCATAAAATGTTAAACCAAGAGTCTGTTTAATGAAATTATGTCGTTAATTTTACAATTTATAACTAGCGCAATTCAATTATTTGGTATAATAAGCTATTAAAATCATAATTACGAATAATCAACGCAAATGCTATTGCCAGTTATATAACTATCTATTCTTCCGTTAATTTTAATCCTTTGCACTCATCAAGTCCTCCACAACAAACCTTTCACTTCACCCTAGACACAAAAATAATAAAATTGAAAAATCTCAAACTCACAGATAATCCTGGTAGCTCCGTCCCCTCTCGTCCTGGTCGGGCCAGGCCGCGTAGCATATGATCCTCTCGCCACCAGACGGAAAGTGGTGGGTAAAGGTCGTACTCACATACAGCAGCGGCAACGAAATCGCAGCGCCGACCAACCAAATCGCCGCGGCTATGCAGAGGGTCATTCGCTTACCCATCCGAGGCCTCAATGGATTCACGATTGCTATGTACCTGCAACCAGCAAAATCGAAACGGTAATTTCATCCTCTCTCTCTCTCTCTCTCTCTCCTTCACTTTTTGTCTCATATTTCTGCCTCTCGAATGAGCTATATCATAACGTATATAGATCAAAATCGTTGATCCCCGAAGACACCCATGTAAGCGTGCAGGCTGGCTGCTTGGCGCTCATTTTTCACAGGCGCGCCCTTCGGAGGAGACGAATGCATTACGATTTTACCCCGCGTCTAATCTAGAGCCTGAGCGTGTATAATATTTTCTTATCTTTATGGTTTCTGTAGTCGGGATATAGCGAGCTGGGCCCTTTAGCGCGCGGAGGTGAGCTGGTTCTGCTTTGTATGTAAAGCACTCGGGGATTAACGAAAGCGGTTTTCTTGCAAAATGAATATGTTTTGAGAGAGGAGATGTTTGAATTCGCTTTGTGATATATTTATGACTTTATTGCCAGGGGGAGTATAATGTCATCTTTGAATTAAGTTATCCGCGTTAATCAAAGTCAAAATTTTACTGTATGAAGAAATTATTTAAGATTTAAGGTACTTAATAGTTTTGGAGATGATTATTGACATAATAGATAATCTCAACAGGTGACTGTTCATATCTTTATTATGTATTATATTACATATTAAAAAATTACCTTCAACAGAACGTAAAATTAAACACGTACCTTAAAGTATAGAAAATGAAAAGGAATAATGCAACAGAATCGCGGCTCGCGTATCAAAGTAATATAGAAAGCTCCACTTTCAGCGTTGCTAGATTAACCAGGCGATCCAGCCTAGCCCCGAACATTATCTATTCTTTAAGAGGCAAATAATCTTCGCCGTAAAATTATACGCACAAATTAAACGCGCTAAATTCACAACACGAGATTCTCTTTTTTTCCTCCCTTATCACCATCTAACAGTGACCCCGGCGATGAAAGTTAATCCGAACGGATACGTGAGGGCAGCAGATAAAAGTCGAAATCCGGGCAACAATTACCGCTGAAACAAAAAAAAAAAAAAAAAACGTTGGATTCGATTAGGTTCGTTAAGAGTCGGGGAGTTCGAGTGCGAAGCGAGACAATTTAAATTGTTCAGAAAACTTTGCGCGAAAAGCCATTTTTGCGCTCAATGTCAATTTAAATCGTTAAAGTCCGTAAAGCTGTACGCGTTAAAGTTTATGCGATCGCCGGTCGACGGCTTAATCTGTATTTCTTCTCTGCGCGCTTTGATCAGAAAAAATTAATCGCCGGTGATGAGCTGAGAGATGAGAAAGGAAAGAAGATTGAATTTGATTGCAGATAAAAATATTTCAATGGTTTTTTTTTTTTTTTATTCGGAACGATGTATACCTGCGAATGCTCGTATCGGGAAGTGATAAAAGAACAAGATGAAGCGAACGGTAGTTAGTGTAGAGTTGGAGAGATCGAGAGTTGAAATGACGATAAATGTCTGTTTCGTTATTACTGGAAGTACATTAATTAATGTCTAAATTGCGGAAATTATGGCCCATTACTGAATTTATATGGTAAGAAACTCTAGGTATGTCTATAAAATACTGTAAATGGACAAAATGTGTTAATTCAAAATAAAAATTTCATTACTGCCTTGGAAAAAGTGTCTTATTTATTATGTACGAAGCCTGCCTATTATCTCTACTGTAATATATAAAAATCACACTTCACTACGCACACAATCAATCAGACCGAACGAAAAAGCTCCAGCCTTTTCAAAGCTCGTAAAAAAAATCAGAATAGACATCCTTAAATTCTTTCCAGCGTCATTATTCGCCCGCAAAATCGGATCGTTTCATAAAAAGACAAAACAAATGAGAACGCCCAACCACAAAAAGCAGTCCATAGCTGAAGAAAGTAAGGATGAGTGTTCAAAGAGTTGACGCGAGCGATAAACATTCTAAATCATTCTGAATACAAAAAGCGCTGCGCGCTTCTTGCGTCAGAAGTATATGTATAATGAAGGACATACCTATATATACATATCTGTGTGCGTGCGCGCGAAAGGTAGATTATATTATCATACCTATATTTTAATTACTATACATTTAATTTTGATCGTATTATATATTTCCTCTTTTCGACATAATTAAATATGAATATTTATCGTAATCTCACTGGATTGATGGTTTTATATTCAAAAGGCCAGTTAACAATAGAAAACAAGTTGAATACGTATAAAAAATCAACTAAAACTGTATTTATTCTTACATTTCATACTAAGAATCATAATAGGATTTTAAATAAAAATTTGATAACTGTATAAATATTATACGAAAGAGAAGCCCTCAAGCCCTTAAACATAGGTGTAAATTCCATTTGCAAAAAAAAACGAAACAAAAACAAAACACAAACAATGGACTTAAGCAGTTATTTTAGAAAGCCACAGATTTGCTTTGCAGCAGATTCGCGCCGAGCACAAAGCTCGCTCCCACGCGTGTGTATAGCCCCGAGGGTGCAGGGCACACGTGTAGGGGGTGAGCGGGGGCATTATTCTTTTAACCCCTCGCTCTCGCTTATTCAGACTCCTATACACATACACTTTTTGTTTATTCATGTTATGTCGACTGTGCGTTTGCCTTATCGCTGATAAGGTGATAATAGCGAGGAGCCAGAGATTCTCCCTGCACGAGAGCGCTTTTTCATTTTTCATCTTTTTCAGGTTAAAAAGGCCGCGCCCTGGCTGTTTTTCTCTTTTCCATGAATGGCAGCGGTGTAAACAAATGTTGTAAAAACACGTCGCTGGAGAAGAATAGAGCAACGACTGTGCACGTGCGTGGAAGGTATAAAACAAGGGGAGGCGGGCGGCAGAAAGTTTTTTGTTTAAACGAATTTTGCGCTGCGGTCGCGAATAAACTCCCTGGGTGTGAAGCTGAAAAATTTCTGTATAAATCTGAATATAAGCGGGTGTAAAAAGTAGGAGACCGAGGAGCGTTTGGGTATGATTAAAGTTTTAAGAGCAGTTTTTTTTAATCCGAGCAGTTAGCGAGCTTGATTCTAGAGGAGATTTTGACAGGTGATTTTTCTTGCGATGCGCTTTGGAGTATTTTAAAAAAGGTTATTTTGTTTTTAAAATCCGGAGATACGAGAGAATAAATATTTTCATTATAAATTTGAAAAATTAACATACTAGACGCGGGCTAAGAGAATTTTTATTAAAATTCGCAAGTCGATTCTTCTCTTTTTTAATTTTAATACATTTTTTCAACTTAATATTCTCGTCCCAAGTATTTTTAAACTTTAATTTAAAAATTGTACAAGTTAACAAGCTTGTTTATCTTTATTAAATCTTCGGTCCGTGCGCTTTTCAACGTTCGTCGGTTAAAATTTCCTTAATAACACTTCACGAGGCGTCCGAACGCTGAATATGAGATTAAAATTTCTTGTATTTCACATCAAAAGCAACAACTCCGCCGCCTGTATATAAATTTACATTGAGTTATCTTAACCGTCCGAAAAAAGAAACCTGAATAATGCATGCGCGCTCTCTCGCATTATCAAAAAAAAAAAGAAATGAGTCGCTCTCGTATTTACATAATACTATATGTGATAAAGTGACATATCGGATAAAGAAAAACCGAGGGTTAGCCGCTTTATTCTTTCCCCGAATCGAAATATTGCTTTTGTCGCTCCTCAAAACTCCGCATTAATAACGCCCACGAAATTTCCTCAGGTTACACCTACCTCTTCATCCTCTCCCCCACCCAAAATCAGCTCGCAAAATAAAGCCGTAATTTCAACTCATACACACCTCTCCAAAAACACAAAAAAGAAATGAAAAAAAAAACGAACGCCCGCCTCGTAAACAATAAACTACAGCCATCCATTACAACAGCGTGGAAGCTATTCTTACGCTCGGCGTAAACAGTCTCAGGTATACCGTGCGTAAAGATCGACTCTCACCTATATAAGCTATCCAGTAGAGACAAGGCGCCATTAATCACGAAGATGAGCGCGCGCCCCCCAACCCTGTCTTACACATCCCGCCGACAAGTCAGCTCGGCGCTCGGCGCGCATCGATTTCGACGTCTCGAAATCAGCGTCGCCTCGTTTTTCCCTCCGTAAACGCGCCCGCGCGGAAATGCGCCTTTTTCCCAACTTTGACGGCGGAGTTTCATTAATTTTCCGGCTGCTCGATTCCAGGCTGCGCGCAGACGCCGAGCGAGGCTGTACACGCGCATACACGCGTGATACGTTCTCCGGGCGCTTTTCTTTTTGCGGTGCGCGCGCGCCGGGGGATTCGTTTAGTTTTAATGGTCAAAGTTCCTTTTGTTCGTTTTTCGATTTTTCTCCGGCTTTTTTTTTGCGACGGTATTTATGACGCGCGGGAGAAGGATGTGGACGTGCCGGGAGGGGACGGGTGTTTTATGAGGGTCGAGTTTTTAATTTACGGTGAAAAATATCGAGGGCTCTCGGCGCTAATGTTCCCGGCTTGTAAGGACGATTTAATGCGGCACGATGGATCGAGCGGCTTTTTTCTGCCGGCCGGATAATTGAAGTTTTTTTTCCCCCTGGCTTCTTTAATTGATACGTTCGATCTGTAGCTTTAATTATTTATATTCATTTGTAATGGTTTTTAAATTCTCGCTTTAGCCAATTCGAGGCCTTCCGAGCTAATTCGCATTGTTTCTAGAAATAAGTCCATATATAATCGCTGTTTAATGGAGAATTCGATTAATGCTCTAAGGCGAAATTTGCAAACGACAAGCAATCAAAACATCTCGCTGACGTAGCAATTGAAATCCATTAATGTAATTGATGTAATCGCGGCATTACAGACAATCAGACAATTCGATCCGCAAATGCATCCTAGCCAGAGATTAGCAGCAGCTAAATCCGATCAAAAATAATCATTCACCAAACGGGGTCAAAGATACAGCGGGATTAATTAATATCAAGTTCGCAAAGCCGCCGATCGCGCCAACTTCAAACGCTCACCCGCCACAAAGAAAATATTTGCTCAACTGCAAATCGAAATTCACCCCGTAAACATAGTTGAACGATTGCTCGGAGCGCTTGTAAACCTAAACGCACAATTCCAGCTATTCTACTACTTTATCTCTCCTTTCTTTGCGAGGAAAAAACTCTGCAGTCTCGGCTCCCGCTTCCATTGTAATTCGATTTGCAATAGCGAGCTTCGAGTTAGGGATGAGCTTTCTTTTTTATCGGGCTATCTGGTTGTACTATTGTTATTAGTAAAATTGCGTTTGAGAGAAAGGCAGCCAAGGATGAAAGGCAGCTATTGTAATGAACGTGCAACGTGAAATTCGAGAAGGATGCCTAAGCGTAAGTATGTACGAGCGAAGCCTGTCAATAACGCGTGCCTCCACTGACAGCCTGTTGCGCGTTATTCGGGCACTTTTGACGTAATGCCGAGCGCGCCTGTCTGAAATTTGCCTTTCAAGGGCTTGCGTTTGAAAGGTTTTTTTTTGAAAAATTAATTAACGCGGATTGTAATAATGCCGGCTTAACTCCATTCAAACTTTTTGTTGCACTTTTACCGTCACGTTTTTTATTCACTTTTAACGCAGCCTTTGTCGAGAATAATTTAGCCCCAAGTACGCCATAAGCCAAAATATTAATTTATAAAGAGCATTAAATTTACTATTTCCTTAAACAAGCAATAAAACGCAAAGCACTCCGGTAACTCCTATATCAAAGATAGCTTAGGCATCCCCCCCACTTTCAACCCCTTCTCCTCTGGCAGGCGGCCAAGAAAGCCCTTTCGAGCTTATATTCATACAAGTGCGAGAGTCGCAAGACTGCGTATGACGACGCGGTAAGCGGATGTGTCCTACATATATATATATACAGCGGTCGGAAAGAAAGATTTAAGAGAGACGCACACATAGACAGGGGTTACAGAGTGGCGCTGCTAAGTAGAACGGGACCGGGTACAGTCAGACATCCGCTTTAGTCCTCGATATATATTTTTTCTCGGGCTTTGCTTTTGCTTTGAATTTATGCGTTTGTTCATTTAATTTATTTACCGCCGACGGGAACATGTCGGGTCTTTAGGGCATGAATCACGCGGAGTGAAAAATGCCGATTTTCCGCGGGATGGATTCTTTTCGGCGCGAGGTCGTTTTTGGAACGAATAAAAATTGAGGGACTAAAAATAAAGAGTCTCGATATTTTCGACTGCGAATGTTTGTATTTCCTTTGATTCCTCAAACAAACTTTCGCGCTCTGAATAAAAACGTTTCTCTCGATTTCCCAGTTTTTCTCGAAATGGGAAAAATACACAAATCCGTTTGCCAACGATATTACACATCGAAAATTCCCTTTCTATATCCCCAAGTCGCAGAAAACAATTTTTGCGCCAGCGCACTTTCAGCGCGCAATTAATAATCCACGTCGCTTCGCTTTGTCCACGTCGCCGACCAACAATCCTTTTCCATTTTTCCCCGCATCTCAACAGTCCCGCGCGATTCAAAACCGCGCGGCTCTATCCATTAATTGTCGGCAGCACTACCCCCCATTACAATAGCCGTCGTCACTTTGCATCAGCTATGAAATTTTCAACGCTGCGTAACCCTTCACTCTCGATTTAATTATAATTGGATGGCCCTACATTTGCCCTCGCGCGGCTCGCTCCGCACTCTGTACATGCTGAAAATCATCATACTGTCGAGGGCGCACGCGGACGCTGGCATTAGCTCAATTAGTATACAATTCATTTCCGGTGATTGATGGATCTGTTGCGCGAGCCTATAATTCGATGCGATTGCGTTGCGCGCCGCGCGAGGGCTGCATGTGTGGACGCCTTTGCAAGTGCGAGGGTGAAAGTGGTTTTGGGTGGAAAAATGAGGGTTGCCGTTTGGGAGCGCTGATGTTTCCGGGTGGATTTTTGGCAGTGCGGGGGTGATGCTGTATTTGGTAAATGTAGCTTTTCGCGGGTCGTTTGAGCTGCGAGTAGGTGTAGGCATTGTTTGGACGGTCGATTGATTGGATCAATTTATCGGAAATTATCGGGCTTATTCGTGCGGATAGAGTGAAGAGGTTCGGCAATATTTTACGGGAAAAACATTCTTCGGCTCTGCAAATTTAAATATTCAAAGATACTTGTATTACACAATTCCGAAAGTTAATAATGCATTTAAATTATCATTAACGCAGTGCGAACGTGCACGAATGAATTACGAAAAATTCTAAGGCGTTAATCAAGTAAAGCGCCATTAGGCACAAGGAAAAAGACATCAGCTGTATAAGGCCACAAATTTAATGCTCGCGTAATTTAAGATTTTGACCCGGAGCCAGCCGCAGCTCTGGTATGGTCGGCGCGGTCTGCTCTTTGATTTGGAGCCCTACAACTCCGGCTTACTTTGTACGAAGCGTGAAATATTATTTTCTTTGTGAAATATGGCATCTCGAGAGTGGAGAAGGAATGATAAATGGCTTTTTATATAGTGCGACGAGAAACTAATCTTTGGAGGATTTATTATTAGCGGGGGCGGCCACTGCAGTGTTTTTCGATGCGTCAATTTCATGCCTTAATGATAATATATGTTGTGTTTTTCTTTGGAATTGAATATAGTCGCACCTTATCGGGAGGGGTGGATATTTTTAAAGTACTTATATCATATGATATACGTCCTTTATAAAATTGATAAGCTGCGTTTAAATTCGAAATTTCCGAGTATTTTAATATTTGTATTGATCACGATGTGTAAAACATCGGCGTAATTCATGTAAATCCCAACGAATGATTGTCAAGTTAGACATAATTTAGTGCAAAATGCGAAAATGACGAAGCGTTAAAACGTAATTTATCGCGCTGCTCGCAAAAGTTTCGCGCTCAACGCGACATCGAAAATAATAAAACAATCAGCTCAAAACAATCATTCAAAAAACAAATTGAATCCCAAAACAAACGACACAAACATTATAACACACCCCGGAAAATACTTCACCTCCGTACGTACCTCGCGAGCGACAAAACAAGCGCTATAAATTACCAGTATGCTAAAGCACACGAGAGCTACTCTCGCATTAGCCCAGCGGCTCGTAAGAAGCGCGCGAGCGCTTCAAAATTCATCTGGCCGTGACGCACAAACGCGCGGCCCTCTCCTGGCGTCGCGAACTTGTTGGCGGATTATCGGAAATTCGTCAGTCGGAATGGGAATTCCTCTGCGGCTTCGGCTGAGCGCAAAAAGGCACGCACGTTAACGAGACTCCGAGTTTCGCGGGGAGGCCGCACTTTATACGCGTGTATATAGAGGAGCGCGGCAAGCTGGCACCTGAGCACTCTGTATATGTGGAAGTGAGGGTGTATAGGCGAGAAAAAGTGAATTGGGGGAGAGGGTATTGAATTGTGCGGTCGCCCCGATTGTTTGACGTAATTTCCAGATTGCGTGGCTTTTTGAAGTCGAGGAAAATTGGAGAGCTGCCGTCCAGGGGGGTTATAAGATTTTCGTGAGAATGGGGATGTTGGGTGTGTAGTCTTAGGATGGAGAGGTGCGAGAATTGAGTTATTGGGCGAGGAATATTGCGAACTGCAAACAGCGGAATATGGACTTGCAAATAAGTGTTTATGGAAATGATAGGTGGAGATGGAATAAAGATATGTGTCGGCGGACGCCAATGAAAATGGCAACCTTGGCATTATTTTCATTTTTATTTGAAAAAGGCATGGGATTGCGTTATCGAAGGAGAAATATTGCAAATTGTGAGCGCCCGAGTGGAGCCTTGCAAAAAGTCTATTTATGGAAATAAAGGAAAAAAAGTTAATAAATGGACAGTGCTGATTTTGTCGAGGATTAATGCGGCTAAATTTATAAATGTAACGCGGAGTTTGTAACTTTGCTCGTGATTTAATGCAGACGAATAATTTACGCGCGGGAAAGTTTCCAGCTTTTTTCTTCAACTGTACTGCGATACTGGAAAATTTTAGTTTAATTATAATTTTTAATTTTTTTTTATTTCCGCAGTTCACGGAGTTAAAGTTAGCAACTTACTGATTAATTTAAACTTTGCAAAATAACATTTAACATTTTTGCCAATATTATAAGCCGTTTACTTTTCTTCCGACTCCCGATGCTCAATTTAAATATTTAAACTTGAATCAAATCGAACACACTAAATACACTCTATTTATTTATTCACCAAACTTTTGCTAAATTTATGCACATACGAGACAGCAAACAAAAGCGATTATACCAAAAGTGATCAACTTTTCTTCAACTTCAATTCCATTAGTCCTCACTGTAGACATAGACATTAAAAAGTAAAAACGTCCGAGCGTCACAGCTTAATAAATACATCAAAAAGCTTCGCTCTCCCAGAACGCGCGTCAATAACCATGGATATAGCCCCGGCTCGCGATCTCTTTACAGGGTAATATTTCAAATTTTTATTATCACTCTTATCCGTGGCGCTCGCGCGAAAATTTATAGCCCCGCGCTAGAAAAAAAAACTTTATATCTATACCGAGAAAATAAGCACCATCGATATACCTCGTACTTGTATAATTCGCCGGGCAAAACAAGATACAGAGCCACGAAATTGGAAAGGAGAGGAGGAGCGTATAGTCCGAGGCGAAAAGTTGCGGCAAGGTCGAGATTGGCCTTTTTTTTTTTGCTTTCTCGAGTTGACGCTGATTCGCTCTGGCGTTTACGTAGATTGTATTGTTTCGAAGAATCGAGAGCTGACGGCGCCCGCTGCTTTCCATAATACTCGATCGAGATGATTTATGTTGCGCGATTGGATATAAATAATATTGTAATTTTATGTTGAATATTTGAATGCGTTACGGGCGCTGTTGTGCCCCGCGTGCGAGTCGGATTTATCTTGAGTTTAAGGGCCTTGACGTCAGAGCGCCGCCGGAGAGAGCCGAGCTCTATGGTTTATTTATCGCGAGAAATTTAATTAATGCGTAAATGAATAATTATTTTCGCGACGCGTTGTGATTGTGACAGTTGAATTGCAAAGAATAGTGGGCGTTTTGTTAGCGTTATTTTTACTTTGCGCCCTTTTTCTAATTTGAGAAATAATGGGAAAAACATAATTATACGGGATAATTGCAGTTGGAATGCTATACGAGCGTCCGGTTTTTTCTTTCTTTTTACATAACCTTTTTAATTAATAAACTTCCCCGTTAGCTCGCTGATATCTGAGTTTATAAGAAACTAAAATTTGCCGGAAATTTTCTAAATTATCTCGGAGTGGATTCAAATAATAATTACACAACACAGTATAATAGAAGATAATTACGAAAATTTCCAAGGATTCCGTGAAATTCGATGCGCTTCCTTCATGAGCCACGAGAAAACCATTAAAACTCCATAAGCACCGATCATTAAAAGGTGCCATATAACCGAAACTTATAAATCTCAGCGCTCATTTACCGACCTTAAAAACTTACTACCTCCAATACATAAAGTCATTAAACTAATTACTCCAAAAATCGAACTGGAAAATGCAGAGCGCTTCGGAGCGATGACGTCATCGTTTTTCGACTTTCAACCTGTCTATCGCAGTCTCTCAAACGAAGCCGGCTCTAGGGCATGCATGAATTTTTTCTCCTCGACTTCGATTCTCGAATGACAGAAACGTGAATTCGCACTTTTCCCTTTGACTTCGGCGAATAGCGACTCCCGGGGTAAAAAAAAAAAAACGCCCGAGATCCCAATCACACACACCCACACAGCCGGCTCCTTTTTTTTTCTGCAGGTGAAAAATAAGCTTTAGAGCTCGCGCATGACATACATCTGAGCGCTGCCATTCACGTCGCATGCACGCGTCACTTTTATTTTCTCTCTCTCCTTCCACGGGCGCCAGTCCCTTTCATACCATTCAGCCGCGACTACTTTGGCAACGACGATTTACGCTGCTAGAGTGTGGCAGTCCTTGTTAAAGCGGAGATGCTCAGCGTTGAGCTACTGCGCGAGCTTTCAAAAGATTTCTTTATTTATCATACGCGCTTGTATGTACGCTTTAAATCCGAGGTATAGAAAGGATCGAACGTTTGACGTTTAATCGCGCTGTTATTGTTTGGCGATAGAGCGAGTGGATGGAAAGTAACGGTTTAACGCGCGATTTATCCAGTACGACTTTATCAACGCGCCGATTCATATGTACTCATTGAGAGAAGCGCAGAGAGTTTACACCCCTGCATAAACACGCCGAATTGAACTCATTCAATTCCAATCAGCTGGCTGCGCGAACGAAAATAGAACAGTTGAACGGCGGTACCGGATTCGCGCGGGAATAAATCAAAGCGAAATAAGCAAGTTTTCAAAACAAGCCCGTCAAAAATAAAGAACGAGCATCGCGAAAATTAGAAATCTCGAATAATCGTGCGAGAAGCCGGCGACAGACAGAACACGCCAACTCGATACGAACATACGTACACACACACGCGCGAATTTCTCCCTCTCGTCCTACTTTAATCGGCGCGACCTCGTACCGAGTTTTCGCGGTCTTTGTGCAAACTTGCTTTTGTGATGCGAAAGCTAGAGGAGAGAGAGAGAGGCGCGATCGATCGCCGGAAGAGGTAAGAGTTCGCAAAAAGAGTGTGTAAGAGCCCGCCGAGATGGACGAGCGGAGCGGCTCTTTGTAATTTTTACGACCCTCGCTTCTTCCCTCTTCTTCTCGCTTTTTCAAAGGGCACGAAGAGCGGATAATCACGGGCCGCGTATTTATGACTCGGCGCGACTTCCGAGCCCGCTGCCGGGATTCGATTAGCTTTTTTTTTATTCGGATTTCAGCGGGGGCGCTCGTAAGGCCGCTCGTTATCCTGGCCTTTTAATTGGGAGGGTGCCGATCGGCTTTTTCGAAAATAAGGACTGGACGGTTTTATGGCGTCTTTTTCAGCGCTGGTTGGCGGATTTTTTAAGGGTATTCCGGTTTATTGTTTGAGAGAGGGATGTGAGATTGGGTGGAAGATTGAGCTATCGGTTTTCTAAGATTAGATGAGGTGGTTTTATTGGATTATTGTAATGTAAATAATTATCTGATTCAAATATCAATACGAGAAAATTCCTTGCATTTATATGGAAATATTATTTCACAAAGAAACTAGAAAATTAGTATCGATCTCTAAACTCCACCATCCAAATTACACTTTTATCCCGAGCCAAACAAAAGAATCCGTCCGCTTTGTTAACCCCCCGCCGATCGGCTTGATCAACTTTATCTCCACCCTGTGGCCCATAAAAATTATCCAAATATACGAGCTTCAAAGTTAATAAATCGACAGGCTAAGAAGAGCAATCCCAATAGATCTTAAAAATAGCCAAAAACTGCCCAGAAAAGGAGGAATCAGAAGCCAACAGCAATTTATCAAGCCCCCGAATGAAGTGTTCCCAGACACGTAAATATTTGTCCTCCATCCCAGCCGCAGCCTCAGCTGCGTGCGTGCTGCTCATACACTGTCTAGCATGCAGAGAGAAGACGTTCAATTTTCGGGGATGCGTTTGACGCGCGGCCTGACAAGTTTTGTCTCCTGGAAAGATACATATCTATAATGGGCTTCATCATGAGTGCTCTCTCATCCTCTCATCTTCTCTGCTATAGCAAACTTTTCTCGGCCGGGTGATAAATGTGCGGTAAAAGTCGCGGGGAGGGGGGGATAGGATGGATGTGTATAAAGGGGGGGATGCGCACGCCGAGAGAGCCGGCTTCTGTTATTCAAATCGATGTTCCTAATTTCTCGGATGCCCCGAGGCTATACGTCCAGGCAAGGTCAGCTGTTGCTTGGAAAATTTATAGTTTTCTTCTTCTGTGTGCCTTTTTTTTCGGGGTTGTGTATCGGTTAGTATGCGTGCGGTTCTGGGGCGCGAGAGATTTAGTGTTTATAGCCTATTAATTTTGGCT
The DNA here is from genome assembly GCA_900480035.1 of Eupelmus urozonus. NCBI lineage: Eukaryota > Metazoa > Arthropoda > Insecta > Hymenoptera > Eupelmidae > Eupelmus > Eupelmus urozonus. The sequence continues at coordinate 64,045 of UELX01000057.1, read as the reverse complement.
GGGAGCTGGGAATACGAGCTGCGTTTGAATTGGAAATTTTTTAATCGAACGATTGAATTGATGTTTGTGTTATTCGAGGATTATAATTGGAATTCTGTAATAATTAGATTTGAACAATACAAATATCAAATCCCCCAAAATCGTAGGTAATATTCCAAGATAATATTACAAAGCATCAAAACAATTTTCTCTCTAAAGCATACGTATACAAATATGATGTATTCCCAAAACCTCAACACATCACACAAAATCTTTTCATAAACCCTCGCCCAGCTCACACCCCCCAAGCACCACTCCTAAAAAAAAAAGATTTCACAAGCCTCGTCAATACCGTACCTTAACACAACCATCCAGCATAATGCCTTATTCCCACCGAACTCCTTTACCCCCAAAAAACCTAAGTTTTTATGAATCCTGTCACCGCTGGTCAAAAGAATTTTAATCTTCCACGACCAAGCCGTGACTGATCGATTCCCCCCAGCGTCCATCCCCCACCCTCTTTTTCCCCTATCTCGGCTCTTTCACAGTCGCGCTCGCTCCCAGGACGATCCGAACTTTCAATAAGTGTCCATGAATAAAAAAAAAAGGAAAAACCCGAACGGATTCCGCAGCGCGCCGTTTGTCAAGTCGGCCTGCTCGCGCGAAAATTTCACGCGGATACGCGCGGCAAATCGATGGACGTGCGGCGCTGGGGCGTGTAGGTATAATGTACCGGGAAAGCGATAGCTGTGGATTTGAATCGGACGGGTGGGGATAAAAAGTTGGATGATCTATCGGCGTGCGGATTGTTCGGTCTGGGGGGGTTAACGCCTTTGTTACTATCGGATAACGCTCATTTGTTACCTTTATTATGTAGAGCGATGTTCATTGCGAGAGGGTGTGTAGTTTATTTTGAGTCGGACATTTCTTTTTTTATTTCGGTTGCTGAAAGCTCGGGGAGCTTTATTGCGTATCGTCCGATGGCACTTATGATTGAGTGGGTGTTTGTCAGGTGGGTGTGCTTTAATAAGTTATTTTTTTTTATTTAATGTTTTGCGTCTGAATTCTATTATGGATGACAAAGTTCCTACCAGTTCGTTAAAAAAAGGTTTTTTTAATTATTTTAGGTGTAATAAAATGTTATATTGTTAGTATGACGTAATTGGCTTAAATAAAGTTACTTTCTACATCCAGCACACGTGTTGTAAAGTTAATGGAAAAGCAATTTACGGTGTCCATAAAATGCTACTGTGTAATACTCGTTTGCAGGACCAATGGAAAAAGATCATAAAAAGTTCTGTATTGATAAATGCTATATGTCATGCTAAAAATTACCTTCACGAAAACGATAACTATGTAGCATTATGCATCTATTAAAATTTTTTATCCAGCTGTCATTTTAATTTTTTTCTCTCGAAACATGATTTTCAAAAATTACGGTGACAGTAGAGTAAAAATTTTCATAGATCTGAATATTTGCTTACCAAAACTGTGAGGGTAATTTTTATTGACTATTTTATTCATGTATATTTTAACGAAGTTATTAATGCAAGAAAATTTGTAATTAAAACACATGGCTCAAAATAACAAGAAACCTGTGTCTTAATTAGTACAAAATTGAATTTAGAAGTGTTCGTGACTTCATTCGTATAATCTAACTGAATAAAACTTAAACTATAATCTTACGAGTTAGGATTCTTAAATTGATTCATTATTTTGCTATTATTGCGAAACATTTGAAATTATATGTATATAAATATACGTTTATTCCAGTAACTATGTAATTATGTTATTATCGCCTTAAATTTATCAATATAGAATTTTGTATCTATAACATCGTTCTTCGTACAAAAGATGATTTTATTCCAACATAATTTACTTATTCTATATTTATCCTATAGGATGAATAAATTGTTATTTATTCTACTTATTTAACTAGTAAAGTACACTAATAAAGAAAGCTGATTTATAGGAAAAATACATATTTCACAAGAAATGATAAATTTTATACTCCGTATCTGCAGTAGAATTTAAATTAAACCTACGAAGAAAAAAATCATTTTTCTTGAAAATACAAATGAAACACGTAGCTAGCAACTCGTTTATATATTTTCGCCTCTCGGAATCGATCACAAAGCACCGTGATGCCATAACGAAGCTTTAAGACTCCATAACATTTTCTTATACGTTCCAGCTACCTTCATAAACGATAAAATTGCACTTTTATAATTACATCGACAGCCCGTTATAACGACCAAGCCAAGAAAAATTACTGCCGCACACCTCCACAATTTCCAATTTTCCCCCACATATTCTAACAAATTTAAAGCAAGCCCGCAGCTCAATCAAATTCCCTCCAATAATAATGAAAACCAGATTATCACAAGCGCCATATAGCAGGCGGCAAACTCCTCTGAATCTATCGGCCTGGCAACCTCGGCCCCACCCACACTTTGATAATAATTCACGCCTTTCCCGGCTACAGCCTTAGCTTCGCTTGCGAATCCTCGGCAATATAACTTCCATCTAAAAGTTCCTCTCTCTCTCCGCGGCCATCGCCCGCAGCCTAGTTGGACTATACACGTACCGGGCCCGAAACTTGCTACTTACTTCCGGGCATTAAACGCACGGCGAATATCTTTCTCTCACGCGCTCTCGACTAGTGCGATCACTCGGCTAGCAAGAATCTTCATAAATCGAGCAAACTCCGCTCGTAGATCAGATCGGCGCGCGCGCGCCACGCGTGCTTAATTTCTGAAAGAGAGGAGGAATTCTCATTTTGCGTAAGAGCTTGAGTAGATTGCCTTGGGTACATATTTTTTGTTCGAGCTAATTTTGAGAGGATAGCGACAGGGGAGATTTAGGAGAGCGGAGCTAATGTCGGCGAGTTGTTTTTATTGGGCTTCGCGAATGTTAGCTTTTTAATTAATTAGCGGTGATTTAGAGGCTCGCTGAGTATTCAGTTTTCTACTTATGAATAATTGTAGCCGTTAAAAATTACTTATCATAAAGGCGGGATGTTGCTGATTTAGTATTACTTATCAATTTCGGACAGATATAGTATGTGTTTATGCTCTCGAATATCGAGCGCATTCTCAAATTGACTTAATTAACTTATTTGAAAAACAAGGCAAACGCCACTGGACGAGAGCGCAGAGCTGATACACGTGCAGCAAGCGCCGGGCGAAATGAGATTAGGTCACTTCGGCTCGACGGTCTATGGTATTATAGCTGTACATGTATGTATGAGTTTCGCATCATACTAGGATCCTATACCATGGCTTGGTACATGGGATTTTCTTGTTACAGTTTATCTGATCAAAAGTTCGTAGAAACGAAATTTGATAGTTGCGTTAGGTGCAGTAAATTTTTTTATCGGTTAAACAAGCATTAATTTGGCAAACGAATTTAGAAGGAAAATATTGGAAGATTTAGTGGTTGGTAGCTTTACCGGGGATAATGTAATTTTGAAATACGTATTTGCTCGCAGTTTATAGATTATTTCCATATTGACTCTTTTACCCTTTTATTTAAATGTGCAATATTTATTACAAAAAATTACCGAACGAACGACTCTCTGTCCATCAATAAATTAAACACTCAACTTTTACACCGATAATAACCACAAACGAAAAACGACAAAAAAACTTATCGCGGCCATTAAAGGCTCGAAACGAACTTTTCAATAAAAATTCAATCGCGGCCATAAAAGCCGGCCGCGCTCGCGCGCCAATCGTCTAAATCGGTTAAACAAATTGATTCAATTTAATTTTCCCGATCAGTATCGCCGCCCGCTCGGCGGCCTCCATAAAAGCAGTCTCCCAACAAAGTCCCAGTGTGCCCTTCGGAACTTGCTCTCTCTCTCCGATATATACTCACTACCCAGCTCACGCGCACGGCCGGAGCCATAACCGCGAGCGCGCGCGCGCCGGCTAGATATCCTACCTAGCCAGTCCCTCGTCGTCTCTTCCAACTCTAGACGGGAACAAAGTGTCGATGAGCCGGCCTCCGCGCGCTCTCCGATAGGAAAATTATTATACAGTAGAGCCGGCCGTAATGGCCGGCTCTCGTCCAAGAAAGGAGTTTTACGACTATCGGCAAGAGAAAAGCAGAGTAGAGAGAGGACTGGCGCCTCGGCCAATCAATAGTGCGCGACTAATCGCTCTGCGGCCTTACTTTCTATGAAGACGGACTCGCGCCGGACCGGGGGTAGGTATATAGCTGGCCGCTGCTGGATCCTTATGCGGACTTAATCGGATTAGAGTACGGGATTCGAGGGCGAGCTCTCTTTGTGTAATTTGTAACGCTTAGGTCGATTGTGCAGATTGGATAGGGGGGGCGAATGTTGGTGTGACGGGTGGAGATGGTTATTTGCGTAATCGTATAGTTTTGCGTTGTATTGGGGATATTGGGGCTTCGGGTGTTGCAGCTGGAGAAGATGAAGGTGGAAAAGGGGTTAGGTGGGTATATCGATTGGATCGGCTTGGAGGGATAGTTTTTGAGAGTTAATAAAGAGGAGTTGGAAATTTGTTTTCGATAGTGCGTTTTCGGTTATGCGCCGGTTATGCAAATCGAGTTTTTGGAAGAAGGAAAGAGTGCGAAATGGGAGTTTGGAAGCGGTCCAAACCAAGTTTAATTTATGCAGCTATGTGGCGGCAACTTTGTTTGCAAACTCGTTTTATTGAAGTGTTTAGAGTGAGTTTTTTAATTCATTATATTACAATTGAGAACCAATCAGCAAAGTGTAGACAATATGATATTTTATTTTGTGTAACAATAAAATTTAAAAGAATTTTCTTGGAACAGTCGCGTAACAATTATACAAATTGTATTAATAGTATGAAGAATATAAGAGAAAAATTTTTCTTAATTATACGATACAGTATAATAGCTTATCGATAACCTGATTGAGCACTCGAAAAGTTTCGACTAATTACACGTTTGCAAATAAAACCGTCACGTTAGACTGGATAGGAAAAAGCCTTATCATCTACTTAGTGCAAGAATTCGTACTTTGATTTATTACTTTTGAGCGTTATTTTTAAAGCCTCGCAAGCGCGCGACACAGAAATTAATCTTCATTGGATTGACATTGAATAATATATTACATTTTTTTTTTATAAAATGAATTCGCGCTGTAGACCAGCGAGTTTTTTCGGTCTCGGAAAATAAATCCAGAAAATCACGAACAACTCTCGTCGAGCGCAAAAGCTCGTATAGCGAAACAAAATCGAGCCCTCGACCCTATACAGAAAAACTATAGTCGCTCACAATAAAAGTTCAGACGTTAATGCCAAGTAATTCGAATAAATGGCCGTAGATCTAAAGCGTCTGACTTATGTCGATATTACTACTTGAAGCATTTTTATACTCCTGTTTACTTTTCTTTTATGTTAATTCGTGAATGCCAAATGTAATATCTTGATTTCTGCGTGAATTAAGAAAGAAAAATCTATGTTTTTACGCTCGTCATCGTACTATAATGTTCGCGATATATATTACATTAAGCATAAAATATGGTCGACTAGAGAAAAAATCAAAATAAAATTTGTATATCACTCGCGAGTATCAAAACATAACTTGATTTCAACATTTCGCTGTGACATTGCGACTATACAGAAATTCGCGTAATAGCACAGTGCCAAAATAATAATACCTTCGTACGTGCCATACGTACATTAACATACATTAACATCTCCAAAAACAACCCCTTAACTCAACAAAGTACCAAACAACCTCTCTAAACATTAAACAATATTTGGATATTTTCACTCTTCCCTCATCTCCTAAAACCCTCCGCGATTTTTCACCGGATCGCATCTGACAAGCAGCCAGGATAAAAATATCCCACATTCAAGGCAAATACTTTTATCGCGAGGCGCCGCTCGCACCCCTGGGACGAGCGGTCAATTTTTCTTGAAATTTATATTATTTTATCCAGCCTTTGCTACACCTACGCGCGGCCTACTCCCAGGCCAACTTCCCTGAACTCAGTCGCGGCGGGCAACAACACCCGCGGGCGCACTACATACTTTCCCGGGACTATAGACTCACGCACACCCACGCTTCTAAATATTACTTAATGCGCGCGCGGAGTGGAAGTTTTGGCCGCCCGGGTAATTCGATTCGGTCCTGTAATCGCAGCTGACGGCATGAAAATTCGCCGCTCGGATTGGATGAAGTTTTTGCGTATATATAGAGGCTCGATACTGGGGAGAGATAGTATAAGCTTTCTTATGTACATACGAATCGCTTGACTATTGTTTCGGCTGTATCCTTGGGCTGGATCTCGGGAAACGCGCGCCGCGAGCTAGAATATGTATTGGAGCGATCGGGCAAATTTGGGCTGCGTCATCGAGATAAATCAAGAGTATTGCCGATATATACGCAAATGCAATTTTTTTTCTAACGCCTTCATTGTTCGCGCGCCTTTGTTGTTCCTTGCGAGATATTAATCAGGATTGATTTTTCGCCGGGGATGGATATATTTATAAGTCGAGTGTGATGACAGCTGCATTGATGGGATTTCACGTTGGTTTTGGATCTTGAAAAAGGTGTGTTTAAGCGAAATTGATCATATAAATTATACTTTGTTGTAAATGAAGTTGTATAAAATAGATCATTACTCTTATTATTTACAAATCAAAATTGTGTACACTTACTATTTATAAGGAAAAAAGAACTAAAATGACTGGTATGTGTAGTATAAAAAAAAAACACCGCTTCTTTCATCGCATTTTTTAAAGGCTTTACATAAATCACAAACTTTTTGTCTGATGCTTTTAACAAAATTACAAAATTATCTTTTTGTAAAATATATTCAAGTCATATAACTTAGTTAGGGAAATTTATATAGCTTTAGATCTGTAAACATAACTTCATTTACTTTATTTTGATAAGAAAAAGTTTTATAAAAATAATACAGATAACGGTTGCCTTGCAGCCACTAGAGAAATCATAAGATTACCCTTTTCTCTAAATTAGATTTAGTCCAACGTATTTATCTTATGATATTGTCGATATTATTTTTGTGGAACCCTTTCCGTAATGTATAAATACTCTCAAGGATTCCAGAGCAATAAAATTACATCGATCTCCGTAATTTATTCTATAAATAGACGGAATCGATAAAAATACGATTACGATATTGGGCATAAATCTGAATTTACTCAGGCTTATAAATCCAAAGACATTTCATTATTTTTTTTTTTTACCGTTTAATTAAAAACTGCAAATAATCGTAAACTTTAAAAATTTAATTAATCTGTCACTGTAGCATCAATCAGAGTATTAATGTACAAAAAAACATATCCTCCCCTTTTGTATCAATTTAATACAATACATCAGACTACCGACATCAATTCACATGACCGACATAAAAAAGAAAGGCGACACTGCCGCTGACGCTAATTGTCAGATCGCTCGTAAAATAATAGCCAGCAAGCGGCGGATCTTTCAGTTTTTCGAATCGCAGGCGCGTCACGGCCGAGCTGCGGGGCTCCTCGCTTTTTCCGGCGTCAATACACGGGAAATTTCAAATCAAGTCACGCAGCAGCTGTCGCGCCAGGCCGCCATCTATACGAGCTATCTCATGTCAAAACGGTTGATCTAGAATATTAAGCCGTCGAAATTCGGCGGGACCGCCTCTTGCTCGCGTTTTTTCGAGTCTGGTGCTTGGAGAGTTGAAATTAACTATTTATGACCGTTTGCTTTTCTAGGTATTTTTCGATAGTTATGCGGTGCGGGGAAGATGAGCTTTTAAAAGGTGATATTTTATTTTTTAGAGCGATTGTTTTAACTGGAGTTACGGCAGTTTTATACTCAATTTTTCAATATTATTTTGCAATCTACGGTAAAATATTTTAAAATTTATGCCGGAATTAATCACATCTAGATCACTTTCATAAATATTCACGCCTGAAACGCTTTTCTGAATAATCCATAATTATTTTAATACCAAATAAAATTACGAAAAAATCAGTTCCACCAGCTCACCCTCCTCCAACCACCATGCCCACGAATCGATAAAAACCAAAACGCTCTGAAATTTCACAACCGATCCAAAATTCCCAGAGACAATCCCGAAAAATTCTCATCTCTCATCTAGCATTCGATTCGCGGACCACCGAAGCGCCACGTACATGCATCCATCGCGCAATGTAAGTGAAGGGTGATGCGCGCGGAGTTCGTTTCCCAAACCGGACAGCAGAGCGGGATGGGGCCGTAAAAGCGTATATGATTGAAAAGGTTCGGCCAGTGCACATCGCTCAGCCGTTTTCGCTCCCTTGGCTCTGTATCTGCGAAATTGACGTGTGTCCGCGCCATAACGCGCGCCCGCAAACGACAGGCTCAGCTTTTTATTTATACCTGTGTAGGTATTTGTCCGGGCTCGTGCGGCCGCACGGCTGAGCTGTGCTCGCCGGTTCTGACTCGTGACATACCTAGAGGCGGATATTTTTCGGCCTGAGAGTGGGTTACATGATTTTTTCTTTTTTTTTTCGAGTGTGCGTTTGCAGGTGGTTCTGGTTTGTGGTTTGTATTATGCGTAGTTTGAGTAAGTTTTAGTTTAAAATTTTGCTGTGGTGGGAATGTTAAATGCGGGACTGAATTCAACTGTTGAAATGTCGACTCGAATTTTATAATTAACTTGTGTATTTGGTTACATAACTGTTGAGTTTAATATCATTTACTCAAAAATAAACTTTAAATTTATTAAAAATACTTAAACATGTAAATACAAAATAAAATACCTTTGCACACGATTTCAGTAAATAGAAATATATTTTTGATTAAAATTTACATTGTGGAGTTGTAAAGTGCAAATATTTATATAAATAATTTAATACAAATTTTAAATTAATTGAGAATTTTTATTTTCTACAACTCTTTGCATTGCATTATGTACTTTAAGGTTGTAAATTTTCAATGATTTAATGATTAAATATTAATTTATAAATTCCACGTAATAATTTATTACTCTGGTGATAATCTGTACGTCTCATTATCATAAATAACAGAATTATTGAAAAGGGATACTGAAAGAAGTATTACAGTACATACCACTGAAAAGATTAACCAGATCGACAGGCGGCCAAGTGAGTTTAGTTTTAAGAAAAAGAAAAGCTTGTGTGTTATTGGCAAGTGTATAATTTATTTGCTTTGATAACTTTTTTTTATTTGCAAACTTATATTATAAACCTATCCGGAAAAAATCCCGCGCCTTCGCTACAAAGTTTTTAACTATAGAAATATTTTTATATTGTGTGTATGTATTTCTAAACAACTCAGTGCTACTTGAAATGTAAGAACTTTTTAAAAGAAGAACCTTTATTCGCTCCATAAAAGTGATGATATAATACTCAACTTTTGTCGTAAAATTTTATTTTTTCATAAAGTCTTCCTTTATGGGACGGGGATAAATTATCGGTAATATTATAAATTCAGACAATAAAAATTTGATTTTATATTTTACAGTTATATAAAAATAAGAAAATAATGTTGGATTCGGTTTTTCTAGTTAGTTAAAATGAAAATTAATTAGAAATTTATTCATAGTAAATAATGATCTAAATCAAAGTAAATCAGTCTCTCGGCTACGCTATTCAAAGAGAATTAATCAGACTATAATTCTCTGGCTTTCCAAGTTAACTACTGGAGCCCACTCTTTACATTTTCGAGAAATTTATGGTTCAAATAAAATTAAACCAGAGCACCTTTACAATGTAAAGTACTATACCGATGGTATCGCTACACTCCTTCAGTAATAGATTTTAAAAATTGTTAATCTTAATTGTATGATTTTTTGTAACTTTTATGCTAAAATATTGTTTTTTAACAGTAATAATTTAAAAACTATTTGGGGTGTCAAAAACAAATTCAAATCTTCATGTACAGTTCAAGATTCAACATAAGAAAATATCCTTTCCTATTCCTAATTCAAATACAACGAGAGGCAGAAAGACAAAATTCGAATAACATCCACACCATCCATCCACTCACCTGTCTATGGATATGGCCATGAGCGTGAAAACACTCGCGCATATAGTAATAACCGCAATGAACTGGCTGATCTTGCAGTAGAGATTACCAAAGGGCCAGTGGCTGTTCAACATGTACGTATAGTTAAAGGTGACATTGAGCGTCGACACCATCGCATCGGCAATGCTAAGATTGACCAAAAAATAATTGGTCACGGTGCGCATGCGCTTGTGGGCAAGGACAATCCAGATAACGATGAGATTGCCACCCGTCGCCACTGTTATCATCCCCACGAAGAGCAACGACCAGATCATCTGTCGCCACCAGGGCAGGATAAACTTGTTGGACATATTGTCTTCGGAATTCGTCGAGTTGACGCTCGAGTTGCCGTAGCCGTCGTCGGCGTAGCCCGTCGGATAGGGCGTCGTGATCATCGAGGCCAGATGGTCTGCCGCGGCGGTGGCCAGGCCGACGCTGCTGTTGAGCAGCGAGCTGCCGGAAATGCCGCCCCGCAGTACCGATTTTAACACCGGGTCGTCGTACATTTTGGAGATTTTGCCGGAGTCCAGAGGCCACGGATTTTTTTGAGAGGACGTCGAGGTCCGAGATGCTGGAAAAGAAAGGTTTTTGTTTGGTTAGTGGAGTTAGTGTTTGTGTGCTGTGAGGGAATTGGTTTTATTTATAAATGAGGTTCTTATAAATATTAATGAAATTTGGATTATTGGAAATGAATTTGATTTCATTGATTTTTACCATATTATTTTGATGATATTTTAATTTTAAAGGATAAAAAATTAGTTTTATAATAATTTTTTAAGTCATTTTTATTAAAAAGAAAAAATGCAAAAAATTTCCAAAAAATTTAACGAATATATGACATGCCATGGAAAAGCTGTTAACAAGATTGGATTGCATTTTTTGATCTTTTCACAGGTAGGATTAAAAATTTCATTCAATCCTTACCATATTTTTTCGATTACTACAGTTTGAAAAATTGTATTTTTCGTATTTACATTTCGAAGCGTATGTTATGCTCTTTTTATTTTCAAATGTTTACTTCCATTACTTTTTTGGTAGAATTCAAATAACAGAATTTCATATGTGTAATAACATCATAATATTAAATAATAATTCCTGCTACTTTAGATTCAGTAGTTCCATATTCTGATCACGTGTGAGTCAGTCGCGAATAAAAATACACGTTTCACGTTTTCATGTTTCGCGATATAATCGTCATTGGAAAAGCCTCTATAATATCGATTGAATCGTGAAAAAAAAATTTTATCAGCTTAGTTTAAAATTGGGAACAAACGGAAAAAGTAGCTTATCGCAATTGTATCTTTTTTATTGAACTTAAATTGGAAAAATTTGTCTGCTTTTAAATAAACTGAATTAAAAATAAAAAAATGCTTTTTCGAATAATTCATTATTATAAATAAATACTCTTGATTCATATCAAAACTAATTTGTGTTAATTGCTTTTTCCAGAAAAAGTAGCAGTTTTTATATGAAAACTAATAAAGCATTAGTTTTTTTTTAAAAAATAGTTTGTTTCAGTGGGTCTCCAAATATAATTATTTTTACCACAACGATTGATTTTACTAGTTATTTTTAAATTCTTACATATGAAAAATTCTAATTAGTACAGAATGTTACCGAAATTGCATTTTCTACCACGGAAATTAAAACAATTTCTTCCGTCCCCAAACTCATTAACACCCCCGACTCGATTCCCTTTTCAAATTTAAAACAAAAACACCAACTCGAATTTGCTCTCTAACCAAAAAAATAAATAAATAAGTAAATAAAAACTCCCCTCCCTCAAACCGTAAAAAAACTTCTCCGTCCGTCCGTACCGATAAAACTTAAATTGAACTCGCGCTCGAACTCTGCCATTGAAAATTTCACGAAAAAAAAGGGGAAAAAGAAAACATAAACTCCCCCTTCTCACTCGATCCAATGAAATCCTGTGTGCTACTTTCCTAGGCACCTCCAAAAAAAAAAAAGAAAAAAAAAACAGAGACAAAGAGAGCCTCAAAAAAGAAGAACATAAAAGTTTCTCTCGTCCCGTGTCGTTAAACAAAAACAGAATAGCGCGAGAGGTGCGAGAAAGGACAGAGCAGTTCGCGCGTCCTAAGAAATAAAGAGAAAGCCTCGTTTACCCGGCGCTTTTATTAGCTGCTCCTTTTCACGGACGGCCGCCGATTAAATGGCGATCCCGTCATTTCCTTGGTACTCCGCGCCGATTTCGGCTGAGCTGCCGCCGAGCGTATCGAGGCCGAGTGCTCGATGCGCCTCCGGCATTTCCATCATTTTTTCTCTCTTCTCCTCGCCCTGTTTGTGCGAGCGCGTTTTTCTTTCTCCCTCCTCTTCTTTGTGCTTTTCTTCTCCTTTTCAACGAGGCGCAGTCGCGCGTTTCGCGATCGTATCTCGCTGTTTATCGCCGGCCGACGGTTTAATTAAGCAAGATTTCGCGGCGCGCGTGGCTTTTACTTTTACGCGGCGCTCTTTTCAGCCTCTCGGCCGCGCGCGAGTTAATCGATTCGCTGATAAAGGTCCCTTTATCTCGCCGTTATGACTCGGCTTCCGTATATAGCCGCGCTTTACGGTGCTCTTCGATTTCCGCGCGCTCTCTCTCTCTCTCTCTCTCTCTCTCATATAGCTTTAATTTCGATCAGTCCGCGCGTCACTTTACGAGCTCGATGTCCTTGTAATATTCACGGATAACACTATCTCTTCCTTACTTTTACTACTGCCGCAGAGAGCTAGCCTATCGTCTTATCGAGCTTCCCTAGAATCACAAAAATTTCAATGAAGCTAACGTTTAATATATATTTACAAAAATGACAAAATCTCACGGAACATTAAGCATTCGAACGCAGGTGCAAGCCGTTAATCAATTACACCCACGCACATCTGATACACAGACGCGCGCTCTTGCACTTCTACTTTATATATATATATATATTGAAGAAGACAGCTCGCGCGTGCGTCGTCGCACATAATCTACCCTTCAAGCGCTTTACTTTTCCCCTCGAGCGAGTCGGCCTCGCTTCCCCACCCGCTAATCAGGTGATCCTTAAATCTCCCTTATCATCGGATTTACCTTTTTCTATCCGCCGGCGCAGCCGCTTTGATCCGTCCAATTCTCTCTCTACCCTCTCGCATTTTTCCCGGCGCACGGAATATCGGAGGAGGGAAGAACCGGAGGGCTGCAGACAGCTCGGAATGAAAATCAAGAACTCTCCCTCCCGTGGAATCGAGCCTCGCCCCCACCCCACGAGGATTCCCGGAAATCGAAAATAGTTCCTCCCTTTTAACGGGCCGCTCGCGGATAACAGGGACACCGGCGGCTCATTAAGAGCCGGCCAATAACGAGACTCGGCCGCTTCCTCGCGGCCGGCTGACGCGATTACACGGCTGCTTGCTGGGAGAATTTTCGTCTCCGACCGAGAGAGAGAGAGAGAGGCCACTTATCCCGAGTATATATACGAAAAGACGTCGCTCCGTTTTAGCTATTTCTTCGAGTGGTGCACTTTAATCCGGCGCTGCTCTGCGCCATCTTTCATTACGGCTCGCTTTCGTCGCTGCGCTGTCTTTTTTCTCTTCGGCCTCGGCGACTCCCAAAAGCCGAGCTTTTCCGCGTGTCCGGCCTTCTTTAAAAGCGACGGGCTTCTCCCACCTGCAGCAGCAGCGGCGAGCCAGTCTCTATCTGTAAAACACAGATGCCAATACAGACTTTTAAAAAAATTTCCACAATGTGTATGTGTGTGTATGTGTGTGCTGCGCGTGCAGTAAAGTGAATATTCCTGTTTCCCTCGCGCGGAATTCGCGCGCGGTCGCTTGCGGTTTCGAGAGGGTTATATGATTTTGGACAGGCTCGCACGCTCGTTTTCGTCCGATCGAAGGGGGACGCCAGTGCGGCGGAGAAAATAATTGGTTTGTATACCGGGCCGACGGCAAATGTTGCGTATAATGGAGGTATTTGATTTAGGGAACGAGCGCCGAAGGCGGAGAAGCCATGTTTTAATACGATTATTAGCGGCGCGGTGAGAGTGGATCGCTCGGGAGTGGTGGTTCTTTTTTTTCGGAAGAAATGAAATTGAAGAGCGAGGAGGAGAGAGGCGATGGCGGAAGGAAGTAGGAAAAATGTATAACACTCGGGCTTTTGACAAGTTTTAATATTCGCTCATTCATTTGTTTTTACTCGAGCGAGCGCTCGGCAGTGCAGCTCTTTCAGACTTATAGCAGCACTCCGGCGCACTTGTGAATATAGAGTGCGTTTGTTTAACCTTATTAATCTCCTAGAAGTTTCCACATTCGCCTGGCTCGCTCTCTGTGCCTGTCGACTAATAAAAATTTTCGCTGGAGAGACGGACAAGACTGGAAGTCGGACGTTTTATGAACGCCTATAATATGCTTATACTTGATGTAATAAATCCTAATGTCATAAATTTCGATGGGTCCGTTCTATTACTTACTTTACGATCGATATTAAAAGAGTTTACAAGGTTCAGCGCGGACCAGTGGTTACTTGTAAGGATAGTAAGTGCTGACCCTACTTTTGTATACCCAGTTTCTTTTTCATAAACAGTTCGGGATTGTCTTAAGGCTAGGGCGGAACTCAAAGTTTGCATGGAGTACAAAAGAAGTTTTAGCGTAAATGTATCTTTTTTGTTCGAAAATGCTGTCCTTAATCTTTGTTTATTAGTTTTCGCCGTTGGCTTCTGTTGTATGCAAATGTTTTAGTTATGAAAGAATTTATTCATATATAGTTGAATAACTTTTTCCTTACAGGGAGTTTAAAGATTTTAATATTCTGTGAGAGAAAAAAAGTTGAAAAATGTTTTCTTAATTTTTCGTCTCCAAGTCAAAATCTGTAGGTTTAACGATTTTTTAAATAGATTCTTAAATAGGAAAAGATTAACTAGTTTAACTGATGGAATAGAAAATCTTTAAAGTACATCTTAATCTAAAGAATTCAAATGGAAAAGTATTTCTGAGAAGGGCTAAGTAGAAAATGACCGGGTCCGATCAGACGCGATTTTACATATTTTATTCCTTTATTCATAAATGAACACTAAGATAACATTTTTCTTGTTCTTTTACTGCTTTGAATTATTAATTTCTAAAACTCGTCAAATACGTGAATCTGCACTATTATTCATGAAATAATATTCAAGTTCTACTGAATTTTTATTACGCTGCCTAAATGTTTTTTATTTTTTAATGTATTTATGCGAACATTTGTTTTAGAAATAAAATAAAATTTCTTTATATAAGTTCTTATTTCTAGTAACTTTATCAAAAGATCAAAAATATGTTTAAATCATAATAAATGTATTGGATAAAATAAATTTAACAGCTAATTAAATAACAAACTCTATATCTTAAATTTTTCATTGTACTTATGAAAGAAAGTGATAAAGTAGACGTTATGACAAAGTGAGTATATCTCTTTCATAATTTAAACAATTTTGTCGAGTTGTATCTTTGATCAGAGTAATTTAATCAATGAGGTGTATTTTAAGCTACATATATAAGTTATTTACTTAAATGATTTGTATTAATGAAAATACAACCAATTTTTTAATAATTTATTATTTTGAAACAGATATTAACAATTGTTTTTGTATCAAACATTCAGAATTGTTAATTAACTTCCTCTCTACTAAAAAGAGAATAAATGAGGAAATAAAAAGTTCATATACGGTAGTTTATTGATTGGATCCACTTGATGTTATCTGATAAGCGAGAATTGTCAAAGGAAATCCAACTATAAATGCTCTTCAATAACTCAGGATTTCGGATTTCATTTAATAAATGTGATTGACTAATCGTACTTCAAAGTGGAATGAAAAGTCCATATATTTCTAATCAATATTGCAATCAATTGCGATCAAATTCCAAAATAAGTTATCTATCTTCGCACCAATGAATTAAAAGGGAACGTTTATTTAATTAGGTATAAATTACTGAATTCTTTAGTACTAAAATGGTCGAGCATTCGCAATAAATTAAAAACTTTTAGTAAATTTTCTTTGAATTTGAAATTTAAGAATTTAGTTAATTATTATTTATTAATTCTATAATCTTTTATATCTATCATAAACAGAGTACAGATAAAATGTTTTATCTCAACAAATTTTTATGAAGTGCTGATTTAAGTTTGGATGAACCCATTTTAGGTCCTTGAGATCTTCTGTTTCTTATTGCTAGGACTAGAAACTGCTTATCGATAAAAATGTCAGCAACAGGAGGATTTCATTTTCTATGAAACAAATTGAAAATTTTAAAAACTATTTCGAAATGAATTCCAATAAAAATTTTATATGAATGTAATCAATGAGATTCAAAAAGAAATTTTACACATAACAATAACTTTCAATTCAACTTACAAAATAATTCTAAATAAATTTTCTCAATTAACCTATGTTTTAAAAGCATTCAATAAATGGATCAATAAACTTTCTTACATTTTTCATCTCCTCAATTGGCTACCTTCAAATTTTCTCCTAAAAATAGAATAAAAGCCACTTACAAAAATACCTGCACTTTTAAAATTATTTCAAGCACTCCTTCATCCAAACTAAAATTACACCCAAATTCTCGCAAAAATTATAGTATTTCCAATTCTTCGCGGAATGCCAGCTATACATATGTACATAGAAGCTCGGAGAATGCGCTCGTTCCAAACGGAAAAGTGCAGCCACCCCACTCTCTAACTCCCTCCTTGCGCGCGCAATTTTCCCTTCTCATCCCTTATCTCCTCCCCTCCCTCCCAGCACTGCGTATACGCGTCGCTGATCTTATTTTTACGGGTAGCCGCGATTGGCCCGGATACTTCTGTAATTGGAATTTTTTCCCAGCGGGCGCGGAAGTACAGTGGAAATTCGAATACGCTCGCCTAGCCGAGAATTTCGCGTAACGTAAAAATAAAAAAAAAAAGAGAGGGGGAGCTTCCGGCGGTCGCGCGCTCGATTGGATCCGTATTTTTTCCGGATCGGCCGAAACGTTATTTATGTCAATAAAATATCGCGCGAAATCTCGTAAATTATAGGCTCGGGCGTGTTTTAGGAGCCGAGTCTGAGCACGAGGTGGCGCCGATCGCGTGGGCGGCCTAGGGCTATTGAAATTGAAAATTTTAGTATTCAGCGTCAGTCGATGGCTTTCGGGGCGTAAGTATGAAATATTATGGGGCGAGACTCGTCGGTCTGGTAAAATTAAAAAATTTTCTCATTTTCAAGCGCCCGCGCGAAATACCAATGCGGGATCTAGGCACGAGCGAGCGGAAAATTTCAATGGAACGCTAGAACAATGTGTACGTGCTGCGAGAGGGAGACGGGAGAGGGTGGGGAGAGAGCTCGAAGGGTATTTGGTTTTGAGACGCGTTAATATATCGAACAATGCCATTGTTCGTGGACCTTTGTGCTCGGAGAGATTTTTGTTTAGTTTGAGGAAAAAAAACTACCGGAGAACGAGAAAGAGAGTTCAAAGTTCTATTAAAGAAAATTTCCGTATTTGCTCTGAATTCTTTGTACTATTTCTTTGAGAAGCAATTTCTTTATTACAAATGATTATCTTTTTGAAGAGATAATTTTAATGATATTAATTATTAAGTGACAGTTTAACAAGGGTCGAGTCATAGCTTATTAATTATTCGATTATGGTTTATGAAGAAATGATAGTTGAACAAAGCTTGTCGATAATTCGAAAACTTTTTAAAATAAATTCCACGGTGTCCCGTTCCTCCGTAAATCGATCCCCCGAGCTACAATAAAATTCCGCTCCAGCGTTTCCTAAACAGCGCGTTACAAAGGCATTAAGGCAACGCCGACAAAATCAAACATAAATCTCCATCTCGAACGCAATAAAAAAAGCAGCGCGACAAGGACGATTCTTCATCCTATCAAAGACACACGCACGCACACACACGGCCAAAGCCCCTCGCGACATATAAAGAAAGACAGTAGGAGCACTACGTGCCCTGTGAATTTAAAAGCCTCCCGTCACCAACACCCGAAATCCAAAAACAAAAGGGGAGCATCCGTTTAAGCTTCGCGAAAATTTGACTTCTACGAGTTCGAAGAATAGCGTCGCCCCTCAGTGCCGTGTTTACGTTACACGCGCGCTAGTGCGTGTAGGTACAGTTTGATAAAACGCGCACGTCGCCGCGGACGTGTACACGGGACGCGACTTTTCGATGGAAACTTCGCGCGTATATGATTTCTCGGTGCCAGCTGTCCGAGCTGCTGGCCTAGAAATTGATGGGCTTTCGAGGCGGAGATATAGCGCTGGTTTGTATATATGCAGCGCGGGTTTCTTCGAGTGACGTCTGAGCTGTATACATGGGGGAGGGGCGATTATTGGCAAGCTCTTGCAAGGGGAGGGGGGTGATCGGGTTTTAGGGTGGGTTGGTTGAATGGATAGTTTATGTGTTTGGAGAAGCTCTTTGGTTTTTACGATAGATTTTGAGCGATTTATGGATATCTTAAAATAAGTTTAACGAGAAGGATATATCTCATCTCGGGTACTTTTCGTAGATAATCGATTGAATTTCTTTCGCCTGATTAAGCGGAAGTTTGGTAAGCCAAAACCAATTCTCAGTGGTACACCCGCGAACTCGTTTTAAAATTCCTTCAGTGTCTTTTTTCAGGCCATCCTCTCTCGGCGCCGATCTAGAAAATTCATTTCTATCAAAAAATTATCTCGGCTCTCCAAGCCGTATTAAAATTTTACAACTCTCTGAAAATAATTTAATCTCGAGTCTCTCCGACTTAACTGCCGGGATTCGTTTTACAAAGCCGAGTCGCACAATTCTTGACACTGAAATAACAGTTTCAATTCAGGCGAGTTTTATGAAAGCCCGCGATATAAGGGAGAAAAACGTGACGATCCACTTATCCAGCGAGATGTGAAATGTCATTAATAAAAAAGCGAAGCCCGCCGAAGAATTTTCTTATTAACAGCGCGCGCTCGGCCGCAAAAGTAAGAGAGCTTTTCTTCCGGCGCGGGCGCGAATTTAATTTCGTTCTTAAAACAAGCACTCGCGCTCCGCGGCCTGCTTTAAAGATCGCGCCAACGTAATTATACCTCGCGGTTTTTTTCATAATTGCGCCCCGGGAATATTTGAAATTCCGAACGATCGGAAATCCCTTTGAGACAATTTAACGTTTCGAGCGATAGCGGCGGCTGAAATTGAACTTCAATATTTGATGTGCGAGAATCGAGAAGCACGCGGGGCGTATTGATTTTTCGAAAGTTCGGCTTCTTTCAGCACGGACGATTTGTAATGAAAAAGATAAACGATAATCTTGGAGTTATCGGCGCGGGCAAAAAGTTTCGCCTTTCTTTTCTAGGACACGCGGGCTCGCCGGACTACCTTCGCTTGTCGCGCGTAATAGTTTTTTATCTCTCGCGCTACTCGGAGTGGAGCTCGGAAATTTAAAGCTCGTGAGCCGGGCTTGCTCTCTGTCTGAAAATACTGGGTTCATTTTTGCACTGTTAAGCAGACTAAAACGTCGGGAGAAAATTGGCTTTAATATTTTCTTGCTGATGGGGCAAAGAAATTTTTAATTCTTTAAGAAAATAGTTTACAGAGATAAGGAAGCGGTTCAGAGGTGCACAGCTTAATTAACGCATCCCTTCCGGATTTAGATAAATAAAAAATAATTGATTTCAAAGCTCTTTCTGGTAACTGAATATACAAGTTGTGACGCAAACATCAAACAGTCGAGCTTTGCTTACACAAGTAAGCGCGTAAAACACAGTCTTATCTCCTCACCTTGTTGCCTTTACCCTTGTAATGCAGCTGTATTACTGTAATCTAATCAACAATCTAATCAGAATTGATAGTTTCGTGGCTGCAATCAAGGATGAATAATAAAAGCAGCCTGAAGGAAAGAGACCACACGCTGGCCTACGTTCTAAAATAACCTCCCCTCTTACACTAATTTCCCTCACCCACTTCCAGAATCAATTAAATAGCACCATCATTGAATACTCAATAATGACCTAATAAAACTGTCCACCCCAGGGCTGCTTTAAGAATCGAGGACGCAAAACAGTCGGTCTGTCGCAAAGTTTCGACAACTCAAAGAAAGAGAGGGCCTAACGAAATCAGAGCACGCCCCGCATAAACTCTCGGAAACTAAGCTCCCTGCAAAAGTAAGAATAATCGGCAACAGCCCATACAGCGCGAACTTCTCTTTCTCCCGCTCTTAAATCCTACTCCGTAGACTCTTCGCACCCTCGCTCTCCAATTAATCAGGCCAACTCGCCGCGCCGAATGAAATTACACATGTACGCGTATTCTCGAATCTCGCGCGCGCCGATTGCAGCAAACAAACTTCCTCGCGCGCGCCTCTAGAATAATAAATCGCAACAGTTTAGCGAGCTCCCCCCGGCCTCGTGCAGACGTGAGCCAACAAAAGCCGCTCGCTGCGTGCGTGCACGCACACTGATGTTGGCGGCAAAACCGATAGTTGCTCTTGTGCGCTTGTGTTTGTATAAGTGTTTGTGCGTGCGTCTGTGTTTACAGATAGGCGCGCTCAGGCAGCTTGCAAGCTTGTAATACTGTTAGGCTCGCGATAATGGAGCGTGTGAGCTGCGGAGAACCACCGACGACTAGACTCGCTCCTGCTATATACTTGCGCGCGAGAGTGGCTCGGAGTAGACGTTTTCATCGTCGAGTGCAGGCACGCGTATATACTTCGGGGAGTCTTCGCTGCTGCGGTGTATTAAGCGACCGAGGGAGAGAGAGAGAGAGTGAAGTATACGCGATTTTCCGGGGAGCTTGCGAGGTGGGCCGCGCTGAATTATGGATGTTATGCGGGCTTTTTGCTCGTGATGCTTTCTTTGGGAGGTGGTTAATTATTTTTGCGGGCAGTGATGGGAGCTTTTCGGTTGGTTGCGCGGTTTGGAATTTTGGAAATTGTGATTTTGGTAAGCGGTGTTGGCCTGTTCATAGGTTTACTCTATAATATTTATCAATAATAATTATTGATCTTGGTATTATTGATTATTACTAATATTGCAAAGGATATTTTTTAATAAAAAGGAAAAAATCCGGTTCGTTCCAGTTCTGCGAATCGCACAAAACAACATTGTTGATTCAGAGATATTGGAAATTTTTGTGCACGTCCACTAATATAAAAATAGTTATTCGCATAAACGCTTTCGACAAATTAAAATGCAACCGACCCCCCATACTCACACTTATACACTACCTAAAATACAAATAACAAACAATTAGCCAAAGTAAAACTGAAAACATAAGTAGTATCAGTCGCGCTCCGGTTAGACGACACTACTCCAACGATAACATCTGCAAACACTTTAGCGCACCTATAGATCCTAACGACCATCCATATATTTTTTCGCTCAGCACAACCCAAATATTTATAGTTTACCCAGCGCGCGCAGCAAGCGCTACATCGTAACCCAGCACCAGCCCAAAAAAATCAACACTCGATCCGCTCAACTTCACTTCACCGCGGCCTACCCGAATCAACAATCCCCCCCTTCCGTCCAACAAAACCCGTCTATTTCCGCTCTACGCACAGCGACATCAAAGCTCTCGAGCCGCGCGCTCGCGTTACGCAAGCTCGCCAGGCCTGAAGTAGTCGGCCACTTCTAATTCCATAAGCCTCAGCCAGTCGCGAGTCAAACTTGAGAGAAAACAATGCAGCCGGCCTCTCTCCCACCTCGTCCGAAAACAATTGCCAACTAAAATTAACCCGCGCGCGGCCGCGCGTTTGTTTCGCTTAACGCGGCCCCGTCATAACTCCATAATACCTCGAGCGCTATCAAAACGTTCCGTCACGTGTTGCGGCTTCGCCGAGTTTGCGCCGAAATTGCACGTGACTGCGGCTACACGGCATACGTATGCAGGCCGCCGCGCGACCCCGGGATTTCCACTAAGCGGGGAAAATTAAATTTTTTTTTCCTTTTTTTTCGGTGGGGTTTGGGGTGAGGAGAGGCGAGGCTTCCGCGTTCTTGCCGGATTCTTTTTTTGAATGGTTAATTTTGGGGGAGAGGTGCGATTCTTGGAGGTTTTAGAGTGTGTTTTTTTTTAAGGGTGTTTCGAGCCTTGTTTTATAAGGGATTTTATGGTTAATTTCAGCAAAAATTTTTAGTATGATGGGAAAAGGTGATGAGGTTACGTTTTTACAAGTTTTAATCATACTTATGTGTAAAGTCGATCGAAGCGCCTGTAAGGAACCGAATGCTTTTTTCTTGTCTTTTACGATCTCAACTTTTCGCGAAATTACATCATTAGCTCCGTCATTACACAAAACCCGTAGGCCACAAGCATAATTAAAAAATTCATTTTTGCATACTCTCATTCACCCTTCAAATAACCCATCAAACTCTCCCATCTTTTCTATAAAAATTTCATGAAACTCCTCCCGCTCCCTACATAATCAACCAAAGCTACATGCGACATATAACTTTTTAAAAAAAGTATCGAGCATTGCCTCTCATATACCATTCAATTCACTAAGCACGTTTGTTTCTTATTGATTTACGATCGAATGCGCTGTTCTCGCCCGACGCGAGTAATTGCTTATCGTGTTTCCGCGTATGCATTTGCCGCGCGGTTCTCTAAATTTAGTTATTGCTCGAGTGCACGCGTACGCGCCTATGTCATTGAATATCGGCTTCTTACCTTTCTTCCTGCGCGGCTGTAAATTGCAGTTGGAGTTTCGCGATATGGCTTAACGTTCCGGAAATTCGGAATTTTAAGTAGTCGATGGAGTCTGATTGTATAGGTTTGCGCGATTTCTATGATCAGTGGAAATATTCAGAGTGAGAAAATTACCTGTGATTTTCTAGTGAACTATTTACTTGTGACACGTAAAATGCATTCATTTGTACTGCTGATTTTTTATATCAATATTTTTTACTTTTTTATTCTGGTAGTAGTTTATATTGATTGGATGATTTAGATTGTTTATGAGATTTTGATTTTTAATATCCTATAGGTCGTGCTAATTTCAATTAGAAATTTAATTAGTTATAGGGTTAATCTTTAAAATTTCTTAAGCTCCCCATCTTCCATAGTTATTAAGATTCTAAATTAGGACTTATTTAATTTTCTATTCGGCTCACAAAAATTTCAAATGATTATTAATTATTGGTGACTCAAATTTACTTTAGCACACTACTATTCTCGCAAATACGTGACAGACATTTCCTGTTTAAAAAAGAAGCAAGATAAAAAAACTTTGAAATGACGCTGTTTTCCGATTAGTAAAGTGTTCGTACGTGTTTAAGAAAATAGACAGCAAATTTTCAAGACGGCCGTCTATGCAATACAGAAAAGATCGGAACGTAAAGAAACCAGCTTAAATTGTTGACTTTTAAATCCATCACTGTTACACCCGCAATAAACTCACTGACTCGACAGGAACCCAATACTTAAATAATTAAAATCCCGACTCAGTCTTTATAAATTCTCAAACCTAAGCGTCACACAATATTGAACTAAAAAATTAAAATCACCTTTGGCAAAACGAAAAACTACATCAGCATAAACAGTCCTTCACCATATCCCTCTCAATTCCTTACGCTCGGGGCTAGAAATTTTATATGAATTCCTAGTCTCTTTATTCCGCTGCCTGCAGTCCTCGGGTTAAGCACAAGTACACTCGCGCTCGCGGCGTCGTGTTTACGGAGCTGAATAACTTATTTATGCGCGCTTCTTGAAATTTAAGGACACAGCTGCGCCTTCGCTCCATGAGAGAAAGAAAGACAGCAAGAGGAGACGCAGACGGATAAAAAGAGCGCACGTATACACGACGCCTGGATTATAATTTTTTTAAGGCGACACACTTTTTTACGGCTACGGCCGACGCGGCCGACCCCCGGCCATTAAGTAATTTAAAAAGGCGATGAAAAGCCAGCGCGCCGACTGACATCGAGCGCGCGCCTCGCTCTATAACTGCTAAAGTACTTCAAGCTTTTAACAAGCTTTTTTTCAGATGAGCTTGCAGCACGAGCAATGCAGTTTCGCGGACCTCGTGTAACGCTAATAGGCGCGCGATGCGCTTGTTATTTTGTTATTATTAATTTATTTAATAAATGCGGATTATGCAGCCGGCGCCGTGGGAATTCATTATGCTAGTAAAAACAGGATTACACTTCTCGGTGTAATTGCGTCGCTGGAATGTGGGTCGCGTCATTCTTGATATAATTAAGCCGGGATTTTCGTTGCTTCTGAATACACAGGGCACCCGCAGCTTGAATTAACATCTTATTAGCTGGAGTATGGGGACTTTGGGCGAGTTTATAGTACTGAGATTTGTTTGTTGCGCGCCCCAGTGAACATATGAGAATTTTAGTCCGTGTTTATGTACTTTTAACAATAGAGCCTGTGGATTCAACTGCGACATCCCACGCAGGTTTCAACATTCCTTAGCAATTCATTAAATCAAACGTTGTAATTTAATTCCTCATAATCATGAAAAGTAAACAAAACCTTTCCAAGAACCCCGCAAAAAATCGTCTACATACTCAATAAAAAATCCCAAGTCACAATATCACCGTTCCACTGCCACTCAAACCCACGCCAAAACATCTTTTTTCATTCATTCGGCGATGACGCCGATAAAACTCCCAGCTACCAAAAAAAAAATTCTCCACTCCGGACACCGAACCGACCGCGGCACGCGAGAGCCCAACGAAAAAAAAACGTTAAAATTAGCGCATACGCAATCCTTTCGTTAACCGAAAAGCTCTCCTCTGCGCACTTGGTGATCAATCAGCGGGGACGTCCGCAAAAGAAGCAGAGGAGTGAGTATCGCGGGGGCCACGCGAACTCTCGCTTATCGATCAAGCCGCGTATAACGCTGTAAATCTGTTTTTCCCCTCCAAAAAAAAAGTCCAATCCATTCTCGCTCGGCGCGTCAGGCTCTCTACCTCTTCTATCACTCGGCCAAGTTTCCTTAATTTCGCGGCTAAATATATATACGTTCATCCGGCAACTTTAACCCAAATCGTCGTACGCGCGCGGTTCCTGCGCGGCTCACTCTATCTCTCTCGTATCGAGCTCGAGCCAGCTTAATTTAAGCCAGCTTCTTAGCGCGCGCGAGTCCAAGTTTTCTCTCCCTTGAACTTCCTGCAACTCTGTATATATGTATATATGTATGTGCGGGCTCGCATATCCGTACGTTTAACGAATTCAGCCGAGTAGAGTCCAAATCGTATTGGAGCTGGCTCGGCAGTGCGCCAAAGCGCAGAGTGTCATATGTGTATGTGGGTATGTATATATCATATATATATACTCACATGCGCATACGCACATAGACACATATGTATATCTACATGAATGTCCTTTTACGCGACTGTGTATACTTGGCGCCTGGCTAACCGTTGCTGCTCCTTTGTTACGCTGCAATGAAACGCAGTCATTTTTGCTTGATTAAGCTGTAGCTCCGGTGCGCGCGTCGCGCTAGCGTTGATGAAATTTCGCGAAAAGCGCGCGGGAAAATTGAAAGTCGGAGCGTTTGTGAAAGCTCGCGATTGCGCAGGTTGGTGCTGTTAATGTAAAACAGCTTTTTAATTGTTTCAATCTTTTTGGATTAGAGTGCATAAATATACATATAAGGTTTTGCAGTTGATTGCTTTTTAAGATTTTTCTGGCTTTTATACAAGAGCGTTCTACTTTTGCGAACAATATGCGAAGCTCTATATGTTCCAATAGATTTTATGTTTCGTGATTAAACTAAAAGTTTTATTTTATTTAATAAAAGCAAAACTTAATATAGATAAAACAAAACCACGAAACCCATAAAGATTCCAATCAATCACTAATTAAAATCCGAAAACAGAGAAACTGGATACAGGAAAATAGCATAAAGTGCGGCAATCAGCGAAAACAAAAGCATCCTATTCACGTTACAACGCGCCCGAACAAAACAGCCGGGGCAATCCATAAATCTGATTGCAGCCTTAAAAGAACGAGTTAACTAAAAGTCTAAAAGCAACGCAATCACGCTTATGATTCTCTAAACGAGCTCCCACAAAAAAGCGGCAATCAATCGGCGCAAGAAAGGTATGCCTGATTGCCGGTGACAGCGATACGCATAGCTTTCATTCTTCCGTTTCCCCTACTCACATACTGCCAGCGACATTAAGCAGAACGAGGCCAATAAAAACGTCAGGCTAGCGCTGTTATTTACACTTTCCTTTCTCTCCTCGAGCGCCGAAAGTCCCACAGGCGCATTTAGGAAAAGAAGAAGACAACGCGCACGGGGAAGGTATATAAAGGAGCGCGCGCCTCGGCGTGTAAG
This sequence comes from Eupelmus urozonus, assembly GCA_900480035.1. NCBI lineage: Eukaryota > Metazoa > Arthropoda > Insecta > Hymenoptera > Eupelmidae > Eupelmus > Eupelmus urozonus. The sequence goes on along the minus strand of UELX01000057.1, from coordinate 37,793 downwards.
TCTCGCTCTCTTTAAAAATAGAACGACAGATAGCCGGAAAAGTGCTTCTTCTTTAGCGGCCACTTGTAAGCGGATGATAAACAGCGAGATGGCTTCTACGTAGAGGATAAGGAAAGAGCCGGGGATATATAAGCGCGGAGAGAGCCGAGCCGCTTGAAATAATAAACAGAAAAGACGCGTAAATGAGCTGTCGCGCTAGGCGAGACACGGCAAAACAGAAATGACGCGCCGCTTTACGTTCACGCTCGCGCGTCACTAGCTCTCTCGGGAGATTCAGCTGGATATATGGCCTGTGCCGTGAGGAACGAGAGGTAACATACGAGTTTTACGGGCGTTTCATTAATTCGAAATCAGGTGGATGTGTGGAGCTGTTATTCGGGCCGTTCGAGTCGAATTTTCGCTATGCGCGACGCGGAAATGAGGCTGGGAAAATGCGATGGAGATGATTTTAGGTTGGATATAAAAGATCAAACGGCTCGGGCTTTTAACTCGATGATTCTTGTCTTTTTTTTTTTTAGCGGAACGGCCGATGCTCATTTGAATGTTTTATCTGCCTATGCGTTTATCTCTTTGATCCCTATAAAATAGGGGCTTTGGCGCGGGAATATAAGATTTTTAGATTGGGCGAACGTAGCCGGGATTTGAGGCAAGAATGAACGCTATTTTAATTAAAATAAATCCTTTGTATTTTTTCAATTATTTATTGATTTATCTTGAATTTTTTTAATTGACAGCGATAACTGGTGATAATCAATTTTTCCTTTGATGGAATTATATACAATAGTGATAACTCTTTGAATTATTAAGCTGCTTGAAACACTTTTTATCATTAAGCTGATACAAATGATCCGCTTAATATTTAAGCCGATATAAATAAACTAACATTTTTATAGAAAAGTTTCATGAATCCATCATCACGTCAATTATAAATGCGGAAAATAAGAGGCAACTGCTGGCGTGACGTTGAATTCTAAAACGCAGATAATATATTAATAAAACGATTCAATTGACAAATTTACACGAGGTTATACCGTCTCTAAAGCAACGTCTAATTTTCCGAACAATACCTCTTATATTTATCGATTTCAAAATATACACACGTGGAGTAGGATTAGTCTATAATTCAGCGAAGCCAGCCGCACGCGGAAACAAACGTAAGCCAACAGATAGGTTTAATGTTTTGATGTTTACTTTTAGCCGCATAGCGGTACGTATAAAGCCCCAAAGAAAGCTCCCGGCTGCGGAAACGCTTTACATAATTATGACTCACACAATAGACTATATATCCAATCAAGCCGGTCAGATTTTAAACGACTAATTATCGTTGCTGTTTCGGCCAATTTTACGCTTCGCTTCGATTCGCTCGTTCGGCCCGCTACAAAAGCCGTATAAAGTCCAGGCCATTAAATTCTTGCTGCAGGCCCCCTGGGCGCATCGGCAAATAACGGTAACAACAGCGCCGGTAAAGGCTTCAATTTGTCACTAAACCGGGCTCTTTAAAACGTCGAGTATAGCCCACTTCTTCGCCGTATATATATAAGCTCGGATCGATTATATCGCTCGCGCGGGATAATGTAGTCAAGCCCGGTATTTCATAGACCGAGCTTTAATCTTTAGTTCCGGAATGAAAATATTTTCTCGCCGAGTGCGTATAAATTTCAAAGGATGCCTATGAAAACTGTTGCATATTGCTATAAAAGATATTGCACAAAGAGCTAAAAGAGCATCGTATTTCAAAGGCACGAGGAACTTTTTATTCCCAGCGCGCAAAAAAAAAGTTCTGCCTTTGACATTGTCCCAGTCAGCGCGGCCTTAAAACTTCCCCGATCAAAAAAAAAAACAGTAAATCGCGTCGTTATTCTAAGCATCACCAATCGAGTGATTAACGACACAGTTTCAAAACTAAAAACTCAAACACCGCAATGTCAACGCACTCCCGATAACAAAAGACAAAAATCATCCCTCCAAAACCTATTAAACCCCCCTCTAAAGATTGCGTCTACCCCCATAACCATCCCGAAATTAAGCTCGCTCAACGCGCCGCCGCGGCCGAAGACATATCCACTTAAAGCTCGCAGCGGGTGGCCCTGCAGCCAATCCATCGGCGCGTGTATACAGCCTCGCCGCGCCGGGACGTATATTTAATTGGCGCGTGGGCGCGCGTTCGCTTATTATATAGAGGCTTCGTCGCTTCATTGTCGGCTCTGTCTATATAGGCCATTGTGATGCGCCGGAGCTTCGCGTCACGTTCCTCTCTCTCTCCCTCTGCGTTTCGCCTGTCTGCGCGCGGCGATCGTAGATTCATCTTCGCGGCCGTCCGATTCTTATCCGGAAGTCGCGCGTTAACTTTTCCGCGCGCGCTCGCTGGCTTAATTTAATAAAGCCCGACGAAAGTTTTGTTTAATTTAGTTAGCGGTTATATTTTTTTTCTCGAGGGGAGGGGGCAAGCGTCACGTACACGAGCTTTTGATAACTTTATATGCGAGTCTCGCGAGCGTAAGGGAAAAAAGATTAAAACGAGGCCGAGCGCGGGGGGGTCGGAGCGTTAATGTAGCATGAAGATACCGTCGGGATTTCGGAGAGGATGAAATATTCGCGGTGATTATTCACGCGTTTAAATCTCCCCTCCCGCACGTATACACTCGAACGTAACGGACGGATAGCGATTAAAAAGACAATATATATTACGACGAGAATAATACACTCGTTACGCGGACAGCAAAGGGGTAATTAATCAAGCGCTTCTCGTTCAAGCCGAGAGAGTACAGAGCCGAAGTCGCGTTCGAAAATCCGAGTCTTATCGCCGCGAGGATCGCTCTTGAATGCCGCCCAGTTCTCCCGGGCCTGCTGACTCGATTCTTTCCTTTCTTTTTTTTCTTCTTCTCACTGAAGCACGAGGAAAAAGGGTACAACGGCGTTTCTTTCGGCCCCGGAGGCGACGGCCTCTTTTTACAGGCGCGGCCCGCTGCCGGCGCCCTGCTGAGCTTTGCGATACAGCGAGGGGAGAGCGCTTTAATGCCGGCTTGTAAGGTGGAACGAGCTTTGGGAGATTGGTGGCTTTGATTTGCGGAAAATTTTTATCAGTATTTTTTTTTTAGGGGTGTGCGGAACAGTGGGTGGGGTATTGGTATAGTTCGGGGCTTTTCGATTTCCGTGGTCGTGTAGTTCCGGGATTGGAGCGAGATGAAGGGATTGATTATTGAAAAATGTGGCCGCTGCAGGGTGGAGCGCTGATTTTGGTAACGGAGAGGGTCTCGGGTTTTTTGGACTTTTAATGGATTGCTATCGCTGCGTGAAAATTTTCGACTTTCATTTGGGAGGGTAACTAGGAAATATAACTTTGGTAATTCGATTCGGCTTTTTTAAAAGCCGGGTGAGTTGGTTAAAATGTTAACTATGTGTTGAATTGAGTTATTCTAAAATTTCGTAATAAACTTGTTGAACATTTTGAAATAGCATGGAAGGCGCGAGATTTAAAAAAGTAGAAAGTTTTAAGTAAAAGCATACTTTAACAGAAAAAAGGAGGAAATAAATAAAAAATTTCAAATTAACATTTTCCCTTATAAAAAGGAAAATAAAAAATAAAAAAATTTGTTATTCTCTAAACTCGAGAACTCGTCGTAAAATTTTAAAACTCCAGAGTGCCGTAAAAATAAGAGCGCAATTTGCCCTCGAGACTTTTTTTTCAAAACTCTTTATTAAAAATCGCAAAACTCGAAATCCGCCTCAGCGCACTTTTTAAAATTAAGTCCCCAAACTTCCCCCTTTCACTTCAGCGCACTCGCCCAACCAACTATAAAAAAACACATCAGGTCACCGGCTCTCATTAATCCAATATACTATCGAAAAGCGCAGCCTCCTCGCGTAATCCTCGCACGATACATCGCAGGCATCCATCCCGCTGACATAAAACGCGGGTGTAATTTGCGCGCCGCTTTAATATCGAGGCGCGAGCGAAACTCATCTCCGCGGGGTGTTCTCGGGGGGGCGAAAGTTGGGCAAAAAATTTTCTTCGCTTCGAGGCGCGAGTGAAAAAGTAGGGCCGTTATAATTCCTGATACGCGCGTGTGCCTGTCCTCGTGAAAGAAAATCAGGTTGCGCGTATACGAGCGTCGCGAGTCGTAAATTTCAGCGGAGAAGTTTATCTTGCCCAGGCGCTCGGAAAGTTGCGACAACGCGGTCAGGCTGAATTCACTTTGCCCGCAAGAGGGTTAAAAGGATGTTGTTGCTTTTGCTTAGGTGCGGAGAGATTGGAGAGAGGGTTTTTTTTAGTTGGCATTGATCTGACTTTATTGTAAAGCGGTTAATCAGGGTAAGGTTAATTTGGAAAGTTAGCTGGATTTTAGTGCTGGATGTAAATGTATAGCTTCGTTGTTTGTAAAATAAGCTTGAGACGTGAACAAGTGATAATCTTCGAGTAAGCACGAAAATAAATCTGTCTTTGCTCTCATAACGGAAAATACGATCCGTCTTAATGAAAAGTTTAACGTCCGCGTAAGAAAATTCATTTCGTCCAATTTGTTTTCATTCATCCATTTTTGTATTTAACGCCGGAGACTGGAGCGTACAATGGCGAACTAGGATTCATCGCAGACGTAAATAATAGCTAATTATGATAATCAGTCGTAATTAATTCGTAAATTTGAATATTCATAAAGGAAAGTCTACAAGAGTGATATATACACATAGAGCGAGCGGGCTTCGATTAAAATTTGTAGAGCTATTTGAACACGAAATTAATGAAAATCGTTCCCAATATAACCAGTAGTAACGGCTCATAATTCGAGCCGGACAGCCGCGTCATCATCCCTATACACTGTAATCGCAAACATAATATTACCGCTTCGCAAAACAATAAAATCCACTACAGCTACCCAACCGCTTAACTTTAACAACGCTTAAACAAGCATAAAACTATACGCAAACTTCGTTTCCCTTCCATCTAGCTCGCAAAGCGTAAAACCATATATCCCAAAAAGGTCGCCGCGCGCGAAATTTGGTAAAAAGTTTCCGAGCGCAACGGGGCGGCCTGCAGAAGTTGCCACTTCATTTTTTATACATGCAAAATTTCGCCGGTCAGCGAGCTGCCGCGCGGAAGAAAGAGCTTCGCTCGTACGATAAAAAATGTCCCCTTTCATCGCTCGCGCGCGCGCGCAAGTTTTTCCTCGGGCTTTCTTGTATAATAAAATATCGCGTACACGGAAAAGCTCGTGACTACCGCTAAAAAACAACGCGCGCAAAAATCTCTTTTTCCCGCTCTCTCCATCGGCCCCTGGCTTTTAAAAAACGAGCAGCGGCGGCGGCAGCCGTAGAAAAATCCGCCTCCCAGCCATGACAAACAACTTTTCTCTCTCCTTCTGCAAGAAAGTAGGTCCCCGCTCGCTTTTCCACGAGTCGATAATTACGACACGCTAAATCGCTGGCCAAACAAGCTAGTCAGCGCGCGGGGGAGCTGGAATTCCGGAGCCCGGCCCCTTTTGCCGGGGCTCGTAAAAAATGCGGAGCCAATATTTGCCGATGTCGGCCGATCGCTTGGGCTTGAATATCGCCGGGCTTCTTAATGGAGCCTCTGCGGGGGCGGCGCGGATTTGAAATTTTTTTAAGGGGAGCAAAGGGTCAGGGAGAAGCCGGGGAAACAAAGGCGCTCGTTTAATCCCGTAAACAGTTTGAGAAGAAGAAGAAGAAGAAGTCGTTTGCGCGTTTACCTTTGTGCTCTCTGGCAGCGACGCCGGCACTTTGATGCGAAGTGTATTTTCGCGCCGATAAACATCCCAGTCCTCGCTCGCAATCGGACCGGAAGAAATCCAGCGCTCGGAGTCGTTTTATATATACGTATAGAAGAGCATAATATACGCTGTATAAGACGACTTCGCTCCGATGTGGATGCTTGACTTTGTTGCTTTCTCTCGTTATGCCGATAGTTTACTATGTCGCGGAAAATACTTGAAGAAATAACGACGCTGGAAGCAACAGAGTAAACAATCGGTTTTGTGGATTTCCCTGAACTTTGTTTTCTCGACACCAGCTTTTATTTAGTATTGACGGATATATTAGAATGAAACAGAGTCAAGGGTACATTAGGATCGGAATCGAACTACTCGTTTTAATGCATTATCTAATGGCGGGATCAGTCGCGTGAGCGCGAACTACTTGGATCATTAGGCTTGCATTAATGAATGAAAGTCGCGAGGAGCTTGCGGTTGGTTCGTCGTGGCTTTCTCGGCCACGGCAAAGCTGTTGGGTTGGTCGGTTGGATATTTTATTGGGGGATTTACAAAGTTCAACTTTGAATAAGACGCTGGTTACTGTCTGGATTTTTCTTGGGGGACTGAGGTTTTCATGAGTAGGTTTACCGTCGGCTTTGGATCTGCTTTTAAATGTGGCACTTTCGGGCTAAGCGAGCATTTTGAATTTTATGTTGCTTAGGTCGTTAATTTTTCAAAGTCCCGAGTATAGTTTAATAAAGAGCTGTTTTATTATTGAGAAATAAAACTGCGTTTTGAAAGTCTTGAAATTTTCTGAAAAATATTTGAATTCATTTTCGTAAGCTTGCGAGATGTAGAATTTTTATTATAACTGGTTGCCATTGAAAATGAGTAAGAGGAATGAATTTAATAAATATTTTTTTTAATGGAACTTTTTGCATTACTTTATTTCTGATGAAATTTCAAATATTTTGAAAAGTTATCGGCAAGTTAAACTTTCAGCAAACTATGTATTTTGCTGTACTTGTTACTTACTTGTATTTTCACTTTTATCGCCAGTTTAAAGTACAAGTTTACTTAAAATTTGATATAGTTAAGATTACTATCAAACTTTTAGTTTACACTTAGTTATTTCCTTTTATTAAAAGTTTTTTCATTCGGCTAAAAAGTTTGTCAAACTCCATGAAAGGCCAGAGGAGCTGTTACGTCTCAGTACCACAGCTATTTCATGTGATTGCACTTGCGCTAAATATAAGTCCCGACTATAAAAGCTTCGTTATTCTACACATTCTCACCTTATAAAATTGCTTTTATTCACGCTAAAATTAAATATTTCAGTCGCTTAAAATACTCGAAAAGAAATAAAAACATAATTTTAATTTAATTATACACGTGCTCAGACAAATCTGAAGTCCCACCATGATTCTAAAACACACGTCCACACTACCCCCAGAAAAACTATAAATTCAGGTATATTAATAGTCACCTCACACACAGCAGTAGTCGATCAAACATACCAGTCTGCCCCATTCTACAGACATATTTTCTCATAAAACAGATTAATAAAGTTCTCGCTCTCCCAGCGCGTAACGATAAATTTCCTCGGCAGCATCTCTCCCGCATCCCTCAGGCCGCTTACACCACGGGCGCAATATCGAATAAATTTCCCCGGCGAAACAGCAGCCGCGAAAAATATATCCCCTCTTTACAGCTCTCGAAGCAAGCATTACTATCTCATCGCGCGGCCGCCAAAGCTTCAAGCTCATAACCTTCGATCTTATCTATCGAGATAAAAGGGACAACGTAATCTCGGGCAAAACAAATCCTCTCTCGGCTCTCTAACTTCCTTCGATTGTAAATCGCGCTCTCGGGCCTTTGCCAAACAAATTACGCAGCTCTTTTCCTACCTGGGCCCTTTGTCTTGCGCGCAGTCCGTTCCTTTTAGCCCCAGGGGCTAGGGATCCCATTAAAAGTCAGCCGCCGCGCGCGCAAGCTCTTTTGTACGCCGCTGGATGATATAAATAAAGCAATGGGCTGACGAAAAAAGGCCGAGGGTAAAGGAGCGATTTCGATGCAAATATTCGTATTATATAGAGAGCAGAGCTAGGACGTAAAAAGAGAGAGAGGTAGACTAAGGCGAATAACAAAACGCGCGGGTGGCTGTGGGAGCGATGGCACCGAGCGCTTTAAATAAAGCTTGCAAGCTGGAAAGAACTTGGGGAATGGATGCGCCGCTTGAGGCTGGCGAGACGATGGTAATGTGCAGCTGCATAAAGCAGGCTGTAATGGATTGTTTCACCCTTTTTTTTTTGTAGACAGCTGAAATTTAGATGGCTGTCGCGGCGATTTGCTTGAGGAGGTGTGGATGATACTAATTTTTTGCGGTATTTTCGGCTGACTTTGCTTTGCTGCAGTAGGGGAGCAGTGGAGGAATTTTAGTTGGTCGATATGAACGTATTATTGTTTGTTTATTTAATAATAGACAATGCAAGTTTTAGAAATAGCACAGGTTTGTTTCTGAATAAGGCAATTTTGGTGAGTTATTTTAAAGATGTATGTCATAACATCGATCGTTTGATTTCCCTATTTAATCGCCTATTTTAATGTAGAATCATAAACATTGATCTAAACTAAGAGTTTTTTAATATAACTTTTTTACGAAATAGTTTTTGATTACATAGTGTTAATTAAGTGTCTGAATTGGATGCATGAATAAAATGTAATGTTGATAGATAATTTTGGTTTAATTATCCAACGCGTATTATTAATTTATAAATAAAAGGTCAAATGTTTGACTTCTTCACTTATAATTACATCATAACTAAAGCATCACAAACATTTACATAAATATTAATTAATTGAATTAATTTCATAAAGTAGCTTTCGTGAACACGTAAAATTATTTGCTTTGTAAATAAATACCTTAATAATTGAAATTAAATATTTTAATTTATGATGTTTCTGCTTTTGAATATTTTATTTGATCGGAAATCGTTCTATTTATATTCTCTAAATATCAAAGTGCTGTTTACGCGCGATTCTTGACACAGAATTTTTTTGAAAATTCTATAATTTATCCAGAACAAGCTTACTTAAATTTTATCAATAATTGAAACAAAAATAAAAATGTATTTCATTATTTATAATTATTACTATTATTATTACAAATAGTTTCAAATGTAAATGTTATTTTTCTAAATAATCTAGTTAACTCGGTACAAATTTTACATTCCTACAGTTTCCCTTCATATAACAATATCCCCGAGAAATCAATATTTATTTATAATTAGACCCAGCAATTTTGAATCAGCATTATGTAAATTAAGCTCACCGAAACAAGCGAGTACCACCAATTTCGCATCACTCATACAAAAACACATCCCACACACTGCCCTCCCGCTCATCCAAATAAAGCTCAGCATATTTAATATTTGATAACCACTCTAAAGTTCCCTCGCGAGCCCTACATAAAAAAAAAGGAAAAGCCAAAAAGAAGAAAACAACAAGGCCGCAAAAAAGTTAGATCGTTAAAAATACCCTTCCCCGAAAAGCTCGCGCGTCGCCCTCAATCCAGTTCGCGCTCGTACGCGTTTTCTCCCTCCTCGAAGAGGAGCTTGCGCCCGCGCGCGCGCCTGCTCGTAAACGAATTTTTCAATTTCCGGTCTCTCGCCTGCAGCTCAAAGTTCATTCTCGGCAGCGGCATCGGCCCCCCCGACGGCTACATGTACAAGCACACACAGGCGACAGTTTGCATCGGCTTATACACGTCAAGCTCCACTCGAGGCATTCTCTTCAGGGTCAATACTTGGAGGAGAAGAGGAGGGGAGGGGGGAGGAGGAGAAGGCAAGTAGGTACAATTGAATAAGAGGGCTTTAAGTGCGCTCAGAGAGGAGAGGAGAATTCCCTCGGTGAGCTGCTCGCGAGATAAGGAGAGAGAGAGAGAGTCGACCGCTGGCGCGATTAATCGGCGGCTCTCCCCGAGAGCGGTAACAATGGACAATCGGAGAGAGAGAGAGAAGTGGGTCGAGCCCTTGGCCTTCGCGCTACTTTGGCAGATTGCGATATTTTCATTAGGCGGCTCGCTTGCTCCGATCGTCGTTACCATCCCGAGTAGAGAGGGAAGTTTTTAGTCTATTGCCCGTGTGATGCGCGTGGGATTGAGCGGCTTGCTGCTCTTTTTTCCTTCCCTCTTGCTCTCTCACGGCGATTATATTGGGAACGTGGCTGGCTTGGGAAAGGAGGCTTTTGTCGAGGGGATATTGTAAATTTTTTGTTCCCCGCGCTTGGGCTCGGTTAAGCTTCTGAGAATGCGCTCTTTGATGTATATACTTTGTTCCGCCGGTTTATGTACGTGCCGCGCATTGAGAAAGTTTTATTTAGTCGCGGGATTGCCGGAGTTCTGGCACTCTTATCTCTTAATTGCGCGGGACTGTACACCGAATAAAACTTTATGTACGCTAACGAAGATCTACGATAACCTATGTACGTCCCGCTGAGATATCTAATCGGAAAATTAAGTTACACTTTAATTGCGATGCCGAGTTAAATGAAGAAACTAGCTGCACGTGCGGCATTTGGGATGGATATTTTCTTTGATTTGGAATTTTTAATGAAATTTTAGAATATTTTTTTTTTTTGCTTTGGTAGGAATAAATTACTGGTGCGGAAGAAAAATGGAAGTGGATGTTTTATAAATTCAGTAGAAATTTCGGGGTAAGGCCAGACATTTTAACGCGTATGAAAATTCGTGAACCGTAACAGTTTATTTTATCTACTCAGGGTTAAAGAAGTTTATTTCACACATTTCTTATCTTCTTTTTACTCTTTTCTCGTAATTTTTTACATTTTTAATTTCCATAGTGGTTTATAATTACCAAAAATTCATTCGCTAAACCAAGTTCCTAAAGCTCGCATTGTTTCTTCCTCGATTAACTATCCACAAACAAGTTTAGAACATCATATAAACAGTTTGTTGCACATTTATTGATTATTGAAAATCATGCAAAGTTTTAATTAATTTCAGCCACTACGCAATATTAAAACAAATTCGAAATTTAGTTCGCAAAACTTCTAACCCGCCGTTAGCTGAAAGCTTTGTAAAACCGTTTTACAAACATATTTGCAGAGATTAACCATTACACTCTCTCGCGGCGCGAAAGAAAATCTGTAGTACGTGATCCGGAGTACGTGACACTGACAACGGAAAATATTGGAAAAAGCGATTTAAGCGCCGGTTATTGAAAATTCCTTTTCATTCGCTGCCGAATGAAAGTTACAACTCTCAGAGCCACGCGCGAATCCCCTCTGAAATCGAATCTCGAGCTGGGAAACTCCGCGACGGAAGTGCCTGCTCCAGAAAATGTATAAATCGAAAACTTGGGCTTATACAAATACGAGAGGCTCGTCGCGTAAACGCCCCCGTCTTACTTTGCGTATTGAATTTTTCACCGCTCCTTCGTGCATCTCTTTATTATTACAGCTCTACAGTCGAGGAAAGCACCTGCCGCAAGTGTATATACGAGCAGTAAGTTGATGCAAAATCCGTGTAAACTCAGCGGGAAATAAGCACTTTTCATCCGCCGCATCCTCACCCACTAAGAAAAGGAAAAACTGAATATTATATCTGGCGCAGCGGCTCGTCGAAAAGCAGGGACCAGGCGCGGAGAGATAGGAGCGAGCGGAAAGGACGCAGGCAAGGATCTCACGTTGCGCGTCGCGCTTTATTGCACGAAAAATGAGAGCGAAACGAGTTTCAAGTGTCTCGTAAAATGGAGAGAGAGAGAGAGAGAAAAACGAGCTCGGCGCTCGCGCGATTTCCGCGCATCGTGCGTGCATATACACAGACGTAGGGGGGTGGTGAAATAAAAAGGCCGGATAAGACTTTTATTGTGCGTCTTATGCGCGCGCTCTCAAGAGCCTCGGAATTCGCCTTGCGGCGTGGATTTACATTGAGGTATATATAGGGGATGAGGACGAGGACGACTACGCCCGGAGCTTTGCGGGAGGGCAGACTCTTGCTCTATCGAATTTCCGCAAAGTTATATACGCCAGGCATGTTAATCACGGGGCGCGCTGGGATTAAGCAACGCTTCATTAAAGGATCGAGAGGTGGTTTTGGATGGAAAAATAAGGTTCGTTTACGGGGGTGTGAGTTTACCGATGTTTGGGGTGTTGTTTGTGGAAAGTTTTTGTTTCTGGAGCGTTAAAGCTATTTTTTTATGAAATTAATATGAATTTAATTTTATATGATACAATTGACAGATTTAATTTTATACTTATTACGTTCTATTTAATTTAAAAAATAGTATGGATACGTATATGTTGACACACTTTTACTTGAATTTAAAAGTAAATCTTCATCAAAGTCCATCTAATATCCTCATTGACCTGTTAGAAGCGTAGGACCTCTAGCGTATCAACTTTTTGAAAGAGGTATAATCGAAATTAAATAGTATAATTTTACTCAACTTTTAAATTGTTTTTATAAAGTAGATCCTCTGAACCCTCTTTTACCCTAACGGGCTAACTAACGTTAATTAAACCGTTCAATTTTCTGCCAGACAATATGTTCTAACGCACTTGATAAGCCGAGTCGGAGACGGCAGATTTCAGCAGGTACGCGAACAAAAATAGAGCGAAGCAAGTTAATTTTGCAAAGGTTGCCACTCCAGTTAAGCTCTCTTGTAGAACTGTGTTTAGGCCACGCCTCTTTCTCTCCTGCATGCGTTTGTTTGCAAATGCAAGCGCTAGCGCAAGACTTTTACAATAGTTACATTGCTTTCGTAAAACTAATACGGTAATTAGGTAATGCAGCAAGTAGTAATAGAAAAATTTGTTACAGACCTTTATCTGTGCAACTGCGATATCAATGATGTAATGTAGATTGCTAAATCAGTGCGATTTAATATTGGATATAGTAGCATTTGCACTGAGTCCGTTGTCACCTCGTTCTGTTTAATTGCGATCAATAATATGAGAGGCCTCATAAATGAGGTGGTTGTCTTCAGAAAATGACTCGATTGGATTTGCACAGGACATATCGGTAAGGTTCGTGATTAAAATAATTTAGCTAATGGTGACACGCCGTATACAGTTTTAAATCAACTTAAAATTTTGTAACTACTATTTTTGATGTAGGTTTCTCAATATTAGAATATATGTTGATTTTTTCCTACGCCATAGGTCTTGGCTTAGGCAAACACTTGGTCGGCTGTGCGACTTTTTAAATGCTATATTTTCTTTAAAAGAAGTTTAAGTGTTCGACGAGAGTGCAAAACTTAAAACTATGCGTAGTTTTCGAGCAATTTTGATTAACTGTGTTGGAAAAAAAGTATATCAAGTCGAATCGGAACATATAGAGTCCCAATATTTGTGGCCTAGCGTTATGCTGGATCGAGCGCACGAGTTAAGCTCGCACGGTCGGTTAGAGCTGAGTGAGTGGCGGTGATTGAGCTTGAGTGCGCGTTTTTCATTTTATGACTGCACCTACTAGATTGTGCGGGGTCAGTTTCTTCACTGTGCCTTTTCAAGCACTTTTTCAGTAAAGCAGAGTGCGATTGTCTGTAAATATGTGTGCGTGTGTGTGTGCGTGTGTATGTTTGTGCGTGTGTGTTTGTGTATGTGTGTAGGTGTGTGTATGTGTGTGTATGTGTGTGTGTGTATGTGTGTGTGTATAAGTGTGTATGCGTGTGTGCGTGTGTATTGTATCTGTATATGCGTGTGTGTGTGTGTGTGTGTGTGTGTGTGTACGTGTGTGTGTATATATGTGTGTGTGTGCGTGTGCGTGTGCGTGTGCATGTGAGTGTGTGTGTATGTTTGTAAGAGAGAAAGGAATAAAGTGCGAACTAGAAAAGTAAGTACGTGCTTTTCCAGAGATCTCCGATGATCGATGGCTACCGGTGAAGTAGATTGTCGGCAACACTTCGTATTGGAACTCGGGGAAGTGCCGTTCGTATTTTTACGAACATCAACGCATCTTCACTTTATTCCAATACTTGTTAAAATTAATTTGTATTCTAAACCGTATCCTATAATTACTCCTTTATACCTACTCCCGTAAAAACGCAATAAAAAAAAAAGCAGTAACAACGCAATCCCCCGACCCTAGAACCAAAAAAAACCTTCTCAAACGAGACAGGTAGATTATTGTCCTGGAAAGCCCATCAAGAATTCATTTACAAGCCCGCCAGACGTTTTACGAGCGCACAGCTTTCTTCCTCGCGCGCCAGGATCAAACGGCGCGCGTGGCCGGGCAAAAGCGGGGGAAATGCAGCCGAGGACTGCGAAAAAGGCGAAGTAATTAGAGGACGTAAATATAATGTGCTACCGGGGGATTTTGCATAAAACCGGACGAAGATTAAAGCAAATGGCTCCGCGTGCAAAGGACGGCGCTAATGATGTCTTTTTTAAATTTAAATGTTATAAAACTTAACGGGCCAAGGCGGCTGAAAATGCAAAAACAATAATTCCCGTCTGGTAGGAGGTGGCTCGCGGGTGTCGGTTGTGTTCTTAAGGGAGTCATCTTGCGCTTTAATTACGAGATTTTCCTTTTTTCGGATAGTTGGCGCGCTTCTTTTTTACAGGGGTAATTATTCCGGGATGTTTGAACGAATTAGGATTTAAATAATTACGCGCTCGCGATGCATATTAATAAGGTTTGAAACGATATGTAGGGACCAGATGGGCGCTGATATAATGTAACCAAAATTATGCAGAACTTAATTCGTTTAATTATTGCCATTAATCGCGATTATGGATAAGTTTATTAGATATGTTAATATGGCTTTGAATAGGCGAATGTGCAGTTAAATAAAAAAACGTTGTTTGTTTCATGCACATACGCGGAAGGGATAAATCATTCTGAGAATGATGTAGAAATTTAATTTATGACGAAGCAAAATACTTTGCCATATAATATAAAAGTATGCTTTTACTTTAATGTAGAGTTATTAGCAATACTAAGGCTTCTGTAATCTGGTGAACGAGCACATTTTGTAAAGTAGAATAACTTTGAAAAGTCATGTGCATAGCTTAATCATAAAAAATATGTGCCGTAACAGCTAGAGAAATTATAACTTTAGCTTATGAAGATTATCCATTATGTTTATGCAATTAAAAATTATTTTAAAACCTTTAGTTATCTTTTTTAGTAATGTTAACATAATGATTGTATCCCTTTAAATTTAAAGAGTATCGTAAAGCCAGCCATGACGTTGGATACTTAGAATTAGCTAAATCATTCAAACAGCATGCTGTTATCGATCTCGGCCATTAATTATCCTCAATAGTTTGCGATAAGTAGGTTTCATCAATCTTCCGATATCCATTTCAACAAATACATTCCTTCTCAAGCTGCTTTTCGACTTGTTGAAGTAGTGTATAAACTTTTTGCCTCTCCACTATACTTGCAACAATAATTTTTCACAACTCAAAAATATGAGGCTTCATTTCTTTCGGAAAAATTACTCTAGCCATATTTTCACATACGCATATGTGCGTAAATAAATATATCTCTTGCATTTTCGCATAAAATACGGTGCTTAAAAAGCGTTTTAGAAATTCAAATCAAGAAGCGTGATAACCTATACGCACGGCAATTATATTTACATTGCAATCTCGCAACGTTAAATATGCTCTAATTAATAAAAAAAAGTTTAAACGCTCGTCTACAATCAAGAATAACAATGGCAATATTTGATTAGCTAAATTGAAGCTAAATACAGTTCCATTAAACCTCACTTATACCAACAAATTAAATACCACCGCCTGCTGCTGGCGCCTATCAATGTCTCGATTATAGTTCACTCAATACATTATAAGAGAGGACTAGGGGCGGCTAACAGAGAACGCGGCCTTTAACAATTGACTCGGAAAGCAGCTTTTAACTATGTTATGCCAACTCGCGGCTGGCAAATTTAATACTCGCCCTGGTTGAATTGTTAGTTTCGAGACCTTCAATACAAATTTCACTATTGTTTGATCAGGCCCTTACCTATTCGCGTGTGCGAATTGTATCGAGCGATTGGTTGGAGGAACGTTTTAATAAATAAACATCGGCTATACAGTTTGCTGTTGGAGGGTAACAAAACGGAGGGCTTTTTTATATTGGATTTAAAGTTAACTGGTTGGAAGAGCGATTTGTGTAGGTAGGTACTTTTTGTTTTATAGGTTTGTGTAGTTCTGTTGTGCTGTGAGTTTTATCAAATTGTTTCATTAAATTTTGGTACATATTATTTGTAGGTAGTGTATGTTGATTATAAATATTATTCATTCTCAATGAATTTTGAGATTCAATCCAATACAAATCACGTACTGAGCATCAAGAGAATTTATTTACAATTAAAAGAAAATCTCATTTCGTTTTAAATTAATCAAAAACAATACGATCGTTGAAAAATCAAATCCCTCAGTCTAACAATAGCTGAAAATCTCATTCCCGCGATAAAACCAGCACTCCAAAGCAAATCCCCTCACCTCGGACAAAAAAAGTTTATTTTTCCACTTTGCATAATAAGAAAGTCTTTCGATTTCCATCCGAAGTAACGAACATCTCGCCGCGCGAATTAACGCAGAAGTTCCCTTTCATCCATCCCCCAACTCTCTCATCCAGCTCTCGCAGTCTTTCAGGCTCTTAATAAATTTTTGCCAGCCCGGCCCCCCGGCAATTATTTTTCACTTAAGCGCATCGACGCTCCATGACTCGATCGCAAATTGAAACCGATACCAATACAAAGAGAGCAAAAAAGCCGGCAAAAATAGAGTCGGAGAAAATGAGCCGTAAAGCGAAACGAGAATCGGAAGAGAAAGGAGGGCAAGGACACGTATATACGCGTCCAGAAATGGTCGTCCGGCCGGGCCATGGGAAGCGCCAGCGGAGCCGCAGCGGAAAATGGGACAATGCTGTAAAAGCAAAAAGTAGAAAAAAATAAAATAAGGCGTTCGTTAGCACTGCGCAATCATTTTGTCAGTGCAGCTTTTCAAGTATACACGTACACACGCGGCGCTCGCGAGAAAATCGCGCAGCGGTGATTTATTGTCCCGAGCGCTGAAGGAACTATTTCCTCCGCTTACGCGGAGAGCAGCGCGCGGCGATTCATCATATCGCCTCTTTTTTTCCGCGCTGTTTACTTTATTCCACTCTGCGCTCTACGCTCCCGCGATTTCGCGCGCTTAAAGGGCCTGCGAGAGCGAAAAATTAATCGCGCGAATTTACAATGTAAAGCGCGCGATCCCCGATAAAACGAATTATTTATATAAAAGTGGCGCTCGCACAGCATACGTGACCGTTTTGCACTCGAGGCTCGCCCGCTGAATAATAAAAGCGCGCGTGTGTCGCGTGCCACGCTGATAAAAGAAAGGCGAGAGCAGCAGTACTGTAGTCGCACCTACGCGCCGTTAAACACGTACATTCCGTGTTTACCGCGCGTTCCGCTAATGCGATCGATAGGCGCTTAATTAATTGCCATTGCCCGGCAGGCCGCGGTGGGAAACAAAGCCGCACACGCTCGCGATTCGAAAGAGGAGCATGTAAAGCAAACAGCGAGGCTCCGTGTATACGCTGGATTCGCGAGCGCCGCACGTTCCTTTGTTAGAAGCGCGTTTCCGCCTGCCATTGCATCGGCGCGTTCCTCTGGCTTTCCTCCCTCGACTTCCTTTTTTGCTCGCCACTCTCTTTTTCCGACCAATTGACGGGCGTATATCGATTCGCCGCTCTGATGCGATATTTTTCGGGGGGCGGTCTAGGTGCTTGCGCAAGCTGGTAAGCGCGCTGACGCGAGAGTAATTGTGTTTTATCGGGCGTGTATCTGGATGCCGCTCCGCGGTAAGAGGTTGAAAAAGTTTTATAGACACTGCCAGGGCCGACGGCTGACGGGGAGAGCGATTTTTATAAGCGACTTCCTGCCTTTATCGAATAGTGCTGAGTGAGGTTCTTTTTTTTTGTAGAGCGAGATTAAATAATTGAAAAACGTCGGGAGGAAGGGAGGCTGGCTTTTCGAGAGGGAAAGCGAAAAGTTCGAGACATAAACGGTGGGTTACTGATCTAGCAAAGGGATTACGTGATCGGATTTGACAGGCTTCCATATGTGCAGGGCGTACTAATACGCAGTAACACGAGCAGTAACAGGTTGTTTGATTTGATAGGGCTCTAGCAGGCTATAGTTTAGAGGAATACAGATGGATAACGTATCAGCAACTGTAATTGCGTTTTCCAACTTTAGTCACAGAATAGAACCCCATGAAGACCGATGCAATTTGAAAAGTTGTTAATATTTTAAGGGTCCAGCCGTTGTCTCTTGCTGCGTTGTCTCTTACTCGTCCCTTGCTACGATTGCACTTACAATTCAATTGTTCCCTCCAATTAAAGTATCGCTTTAGCGAATCTGCCCGTATCGTCTCTACTTTCTCTATCTCTCAAACTCAAATTGCATCGAGCTCGTGCAATTAAACACTCATTAAAATTTATCAAATCGAAACGTTCACCCCACTGGCAAGACGATCGTTAAAACGCGCCCAGCTCGACAACGAATTATGCATACATACACCAAGAGCGCAGCGCCACGCTGGTTAATTAAAAAACGTGTCTAATGAAGGCTGCAGCAGTTATGAAGCAAAAAAGAAAAAACAATTTTAGCTTAGCGCACCCGCGTGATGAAGACCCATTTGAAAATAATTAAGCATGACGCGCGAAAAAAACGCGTATATAATTCGGGCAGAATTCATGGCGATGCCGAAACCAGCATAACACGAGACCGCAGCCGGCGGAATTAGCGGATCGCGCGCGCATATTTAACTCGAGCGACGTATTATTGTCGATGCGTTGGCCGCGCGGCGCGCTGCGCGAGATTGTGTATTTTTAGTTTGCGAAATGGGATTGGGTGTTGTATTGTATATGGTGTTATTCGTTGCGGTTCCTTTCGAGAGAGCGGGATTCTAATAGGGGTTGCTGGAGTTGCGTGATAGAGTTTAATTTAACGTTGTTTTGTGCGTTATTGGTTAAATGTGAAGGATTGTTTAATGTATAACGTTGTAATTAAAAAATTATATTCCGCACTAATTTGTTGTATGATGCGTCCATAAACCCTTTGAGGACGGTGTCTCATACATGAGGCACCAAATTTCTTCCAGTTTTTTGTTCATGGCAGAAATATTTTGAACCCGAAACCATCCAAACCTTTTCTCATAGGATCCTCATATCTTTTAAAACACATATTCTTAGTAGAAAAATTCAAATTTCTATCTGTATAATTAGCTATAAACAATTAAATTTAAAAAAAGCTAATTTCAAAAGAAAAATGTGCCCCTCAAAGGGTTAATATAACTGCGCAAGTAGTTACAGACATGTCCGGTTAGACGAACAGTGTCCGAAGGAAAATATAAGTAGACAGAACTCTGCGATCCTTATTGTAGCAGCTTTTGCCTGGAAATTGATTCATCTTCTTTTATTGGAATTCAGAAAGAAATACAATACCATGAATGAAACGAATTTCACAGCTGCATACTTTGCGACGTTTTTGAGCGACGTAAGCCAGAGTTTGATCATCATAAAAACTAAATAAGTTAAAATCTATACATATTCATTCTAATTTAATTTAACAAACATTCTTTTAAAATCATTGTTGTATTATGCTAAATACACCTCTGAACCCCTGCTTCTTAATAATATTAGAAAAATTATTTTCAAACAATCCTCAAAATTTGCATTAACATTTCCAGAAAAAAACAGCTTCGAACACTGCCCAGTCAAACGACGTCTTCATTAAAAATTAGTCAAAAAAACCAATCAGCCAAAGCAATCAATCTCCGCTCTCCGTAAATCTAAAATTAACAAGCCACCCAGCGGCCACCTCTAATCCCACAGTCCCGAGCTCGCCGAAAAAACTGCGCTCATCCCGCAGGCTCATAAAGAATTCAAGCTCGAATCCGAGCTCACGAATTCCGCGCAAGAAAAAAGCCGATATATACGCGAGGGCCAAACGATCGGGAAAACCATCTCCGGCGCCACCTTTTGCGCAACTTCAGCTATCTACCTAAAAATAATCGAAGGCGCTTATGAATTTTCAAGAGTATATGCATACGCGTAAACTCGGCGGAGCTTGGCAAAAGGGAAAGCTATATGTTCTCTAGTGTTTTACGAGCGCGCACAAAGCGCGGCTTTATGCATGCAGCGCAGCGAAGCGATTTCGATCCGAGAGCGACCGCCGCGAAGTTGATGCGCGTATTTAATCGGCCTTGCTGCAGCTTGACTCAAAGAGAAGATAGATGTGGATTAAGTGTGACTTTTTGCGTAGGGATAGGTAGTTTAGATTCTGTGATTTGGGAGGTGTTTTGGGATCGGCGGATAGTTGATTCTTTTATATGAAGATAGTTTTGTACAATGCGGAACAATTTTGCTTAATGAGCTTAGCGGGGTCGATAGTCTTATAAGTACCCTATGCCATTTTTTGAATAATAAAAAAACATGATGTTATTTAAGCAAATCCAGGAGATCATTGCCCTCAGTTATGGTAAACTCTATTTGATTTTAAAATTTCAAGTCAATATTTCAAAGTCTTCTTAGTCGCTTCGATATATTGACTTAAAATTTTATATAGAAATAGAGCGCGTAACATTAACGGAGGAAAACTATGGATTTACAATTACCGCAACATATTTTTTTCTTAATAGCCAATAAACGGTATAATCTGCATAGTCGGTAATAGTAGGACTATCACACTGCTTTTGATATAATAGTACGAGTGTAATGCAATGTGAAGATAAAACATTTATTGTCACTCGCGATTAACTTTTTATGACCTATAATGTTTCCAAAGCAGTAAATTTTAACATTCCTACCAGCCAGAAGACTGCAGTCGCAGCGAAATCTCCTCGAGAGTCGCGTGCCGTCACTTGGGAATCACAGCTCGAGCGGCGTAAAAGAAAGTCTTTGAAATTCTTATTTAACGGCAATGCAAGCACGCTATCATGTCTTTTGGGATCAATTTTACTTTGATTCCTGCGACTAAACTTTTTGCAATAAACGTATCATCCTACTACAAAAGCGTCGGGTTACTCTGTACATCTTTGCATTATCTTTCATGTAAACAGAAACTCATAATCATGCCTTGACAAACAATTTCAACAGCTTCGTATACCCTCGGATATACAAAGTCAGCTTTCTCCCGAGCGTTATCCTGGTAAGAAAATATCGTGTCTATCAAAATCACGATTCCGCTATACAGTCTACCGCTTTTAGCTACAAATTTTCCTCTTTTTGCCTACATTATACTTTCTTTGGGCGGGTTACATAGCGCAGAGCGGTAATAACGATATTCGCGCCGTGAGGCTCGATTTGGGAAGGTTTGATGCGAAACCGAGTTTATGGTGTAAGGGAGAAAATCCGAGAGGGGATTTCTTAGAGAGTATATACCTTGGTAACACGCTTGATGAAGGTCGATCTTATATGGCTTATTCTTCGGCCTTATTATTTATCGGGCCAGCGGCGTTCCTTTCAAAAAATTTATAACGCCTGATTTTTGAATTATGATAATGGAAAACGCGGCACGAAACAACTACATACGCTACCAAAAAACATTAAAAAATACAAGAACATCCCGCGCTTTTATAAGAATAAATAACCGCCGTCACGTACCTTATTTCCAAAATTAACCAATCTCGCTTAAAAAGAAAAAAGGAACAAACCCCGACACTCCAGGTGCTCCTGTCTTTCCGCGGCTTTTCCTATTTTGCCTTCGGTGGTAAACCCTTGCCGCGCGCTCTTTCTCATTTCCCGGCGGCGCCGAAACGAGAGCACAGCCAGGGGGATTTGTTATAGGATTTTCAAGGGATTGAAGTCGGGAAAGATTGTTATAAATGTATAATGGACAGCGGAAAATCTGCTGCCCGGGAATTTCCGGAGTTCGAAATCCGCGCGCGCTCGGGGGGTCTGTATACAGAGCCGTATGAGGGTAATCCGTGGGGCTGGTTTGTGATTAATTTGAATTAATGGGTTTTCACAGTTTTCCGGATTTTTAATCGGGGCCACGGCGATAAGACGATGATTTAATTTTAAGTATCGCTTAGCATAATTTAAAGCAGCTTGCGTGCGCGGGCGTGAAATCAGATAATTTTTCTGCGGATGTGTGTGCTTTAAATGACGTGAATTATTCACGCCGCGTGGGATAAACGATCTAAAGATGTTAAAACCGATGTTTGCCGTTTATTCTAATTCTATTTTATACTTGTTCTGCGTAATGGAAAAACTTTTTGAAGAACGTATTACGCGAATTTGAATAAGTAAAAAGATCGCTGAAAGGTAAATTAAATTTTCTCTCTTCCGCTTAATTAAATAATAAAAAGGATCCCTAGCTACACATATTCCATTTACATTTCACCGAATACATAACAACGAAAGAATTTTTAACATTATTCAACAATCATACATAATCCTCTCGGCAGACGCAGTGCAAGCTCCTTAAAAGCCTTTATCTCCGCTCTTTAATTCAGTCCGAAAAATTTTATCTAATTTATAAAGGTCCGCACTAGCAGTTACACTACACGGCTCAGCGCGATTAACCGAAAGACTAGCTACGTAGCGCCGCGCGCCGGCTACGTGCGTGCGAAGCCAGGGCGCAAAATTATATACGTCCGGCGGCGGCGCTGTATTGCCCCTCTGCTCCTATTACTCCGCGTAATTTTGGAAAATTTATTCGCAGGGAAAATTGCCTGCGCAATGAAACGCGCGGGGACAAAGGGACGCTGGAGAGCGCCCGAGAGAGACGGAGATAGAGGGAGAAAAAAAGGGAAGAAAGGTATAATACACGGGTACGTAGTTTGCCGGGAAAACTTAATAGAGAAGGCACGTCGCGCCAGATGCCCGAGCGTCTTGCGAGCTCTGAAAAATTCGCGCGCTGGTAAAAGTTTTAGAAAAACATCTGGCTGGATTGTCGGTTTGCGCGCGGAGAGCGGAGCTTTTCCGCGGAAAAGTGTCGCGTGAATAAGGGAAAATTATGTGGAACGGCTGAGGGACGAGCTTTTTTCGCGCTTCGTGCGTGAATTTTATGAGTAGAGGTGTGTTTGCGTAATTTGCGAGAAGCCTATGAATGTTGCTTGTTGAATTGAGCTTTCTGGGAAGCTCGACTGGGATGTATAATGAGCTCTTTGATCGGATGTGAGAAAAACGTTTAATGATGGAATTAGTTGAGATTTTATGCGGGTTTTATACATTATGAATACTTTTATAAAAATATAATATGTAGGTTTCGCTAAGTAGTTTTACTACAGTTTTTTCAGCTTTTTGATATACTGTTAACTTTTGCTATCATGTTATATCTCAATATTATATCAAATATTGTAAACAAGATTTTAAAATAACAATTTCACAAAACAATGTTAAACTTCCCGAAAGCAATCTCATTTTTATAAAAAAGATTATCAAGTAGATGTTCACTATCCGCCTACAGTGACCGCGTTAAAATTCGGCCAAATAAACAAAATGATATATTTAAAAAAAGATCGACCTCACTAAATCAAAAATATTTATTCTCAAATAAAAGAAGCCAAACACATATTTCAAATATCTTTTCTCCCCTTCTCAGCCGGATTGTCATCCAATGCATCTTCGGGCTCAAAGCGGAACTTCGCCTAGAAAAACGCCATCCATCCATGCATACACGCGGCTTCGCACATCGATACATTCTTTCCTATCCCCCATCCTCCAAAACACACACACACACGGTATCGACATCGTCTCAGCCGATCTTTGGCTCGCTGCATTTTTCTCGGAATTCCCCGTGACAAGGAGCCTTTCTCACTCGATTACCCTCGATAAACGCGCGACAACAGCAGCAGCAGAAGCAGTTCGCGCCGATGTATAGGAAAATCGGAGAAAGACACTTGGGAGCCGGCCGTTCGGTTAAAGTTTATTTCTTATAACGCCGAAGATAGCCCGGGAGCGTGGAAATTTTCACGGCGATGATGATGCGCAGAGAGGTAATGTTTCGCTCCGCTGCCGATGCCTAGATGCATAATGGAAAATCTCGTGGCTGCAGGCGGATTTTCAACGTGGTGTGAATGTTTGCCGGATGTTGATGAAGTGGCGGCTTTATTGGAAAATATTGATTTTTTTATATGGGATAAAAGAACGTTGGATTTTTGGGAGGGTTTCGATAATTAAAATGTAATGGAGAAACGAGAGGTATATCTTGATTAGTGAAACTCGATATTCGCAGCGTAAATAATTTTAATTAAAAAAATATATGAATACCGGAGTGGCAGAGGAATTAGAAAAAACTTCATATAAATTGACGCATGTGAGATTCGTAAAAATTTCGTTTAGTATTTAGAGATATTTGAAAAAAATTCTTTTTTGTCGAGGAATATCAAATATGCTTAAAAGGCCTCAAAGCCTTTACTTTACATATAGGAGACTAAAAATATATAAAACAGAAAAAGAAAAGTTTGATATATAAAAAAGAGAAAAAATAAGATAACGTCTTTGCTTTATTAAATAATTACGTAGATTACACGGAAGCAAGTTGAAAGTGGAATTTTTTGCATATTCATAAAAAGTTGTTGAAATACGGAGCATATACAAACAAAATATCTGAGAATGAATAAATCTCTCAAGATTACAGAAAACATTATTTCAGATTTTGCTTTGATAACACTTTCAAATTCATAACGTACTTGTCCATGTAAAAATTTATATAGAGATTTTATGAAGCAAATCATATAATTTTTATTTATACAGACTTCATACAGAAACGAGCTTACATATAGTTTACATAATTATTAATTTGTACATAATTTTTAGTTTGCGTGAAATATCTCAATTTTAGATGATAAATCTAATTTGGCAATATTCGTAGCAACGATCATTTCACTTATAAACACAATGTGTGTTAGAGGGGGCGAAGCATAAAATTGCGAGTCGAAGAAAGTGCGAGGCCAACAATATCTGGAGGGAAAGAACAAAAAGCGAACAGGAAAGTTTGTGCGGCATGCCACTAACAGTACTCAGATGTCCTTGTTGTCAGCACAAAAAGTAGTTACGGAATCCGAACCAAAAAAATAATAATAATATTTTTTGGTTTTATTCAGTTATTAATTTTTTAATTAATATAACAAATTCGTTCTATTTAAACAACTACACATAAAAATTATTTGATTATTTTTAATATATTAAATTCTTGACATGAAGAATTGTTAACATTAAAAATTCTTTCACCAGCACGTAATCATAAATATTACCAATATGATGTTTTATAAGGTGTATGCAGCTATGTATAAAAGTATAGCTTACCACTGTATTTCAATTTTTTACGAGTACGTAAACAAGAATTAAAATTTCAGCTCATATCTGCATTATTAAAGTGTAATAAAATGTACAATAATTCTATGACAGGTATCTCTGATTTTTTATGGTATTATATCACTTTTAAAACCGGTTAATGTCATCATGGTTCGGATCCCGTATTAAACTATAGGGTCAGTTGTGGTGCATATGTACATACTTCATCACTCATGTACCTGAAGGGGATGGGATGAGCGAGTGAAGTTGAAATGCATCGCAACTATAAGAAACAAAAAATAATAATTTCTGAAAGGCACATAAGTTTTATATGATATATTGGCGTCTTAAAAAAGGTCCATGACTAATTTAATAACAATAGGCAATTGAGGACTCTTAATTTAAATTGAGTTTCGGAAGATAAAATGTTCTTTTTGTAATTTTTATATTAAATAGACTGACTATTAATATTCCAGATATTTACACTAAATTTACTTTTAGTAAAGTGTAATAGGCCACTATTTTCTAACAAATGTAAAAGTATACTTCATACCTATAATATAACGGTAATTAGTTTTCAAGATTATTTGCAGAAAGGGATATTTCAGTTTATTTCCACGACAGCTGTCACACACAGCATTTTCATGTTCATGCAGTTAATTCTGATTAAAATTCTAACATCTATAATAATGAAACTAGTTCTTCATTGTTCATTACTTTACTGGAAAACTAAAAGTCAGGGGCTGATATGAAAACAAAACTATATAAAATAGTAATTTCGGTTATTTTGTTTTGAGTATCATCAAAAATAATAAAATTATTACAAAATAATAGTATATACTTCGAAAATAATAGAATTTGAAAACGAGACAAAACATTTTAGTTATTTATTTCATAGTAGCTTCTAGTAAAAGTTTGTACATTTTATTATTTTGTTGAAAACTTTTTGTACTTGTAGCATTAATTTTATATTAAACTGAAATAATTAATCAAATAGATATTATAGATGTCATAATAAAAACACAATTTTTTTCACAAATGTTAAATATTAAATGTATCAATATTGTATACTTATTTATTCTTTAAATTTATTGTCGGAAAATATTTTAAGTTTAATCAAATTATCATTCTTTGGTGAATTCAACAAAGAATGATAATGTGATGAAGCTTAAAATATTTTCTGATAATAAATGGAGCAAAATTGAAGTAACCCATTTGTGATTTGGCTGAGGTACATACAGCATTTTTATATTCATAATACGCAAAGGAAGTTTCTTAAGACTTGCAGAAATGCGTATAAAGTTTGGAGAGACTCTCAAGTTATGTTATTTTTATGCTTTTTCGAAAATTCTATTTATTGGAGTACACTTCGTGTAATTGAATAAGATTCATATTCATAGGATTTAAATAAAAATGTTACAGACTACGCTATCCACGTAGATCTAAGCATTATCTTGCAAACCAAAAAAAGAAATAAAGTCATTATCTAAAAAAAAAAGAAAAATATTCTACCAATGGAAGACAAGTTTCTAATTGATTTTTTGAATTATGAATTGGTTAAGCATAATTAGAATATTTTCTTTTACTATTATTATTATTTTTTTTAATAAATACGAAAATTCTAAATCTTCGAATAGTCTTGACACAATTTTGATACAATTACTTGTCCATTAAGAACTATAAACTAATAATGAAATTTAATTTAATATAAAACATTGCAATTGTTAAAAACGTTCATGACACAATACCAATCTAAAATATACTATCCTTTCTTTGTAACCACAGCCACGTGTGCTTCATAACAGTTTCTGCACATACATAAAACGTTTAACCGCGTCGCTCGCTCCGTCATTGTGCTAAAACTACAAGGGAGCCATGGCAGGAGAATAATTTACTCTTCATTACTTGTGTCAGTGATTTTCCTCGTTGCGCTCGCGCGCTGAGCTAAAATAAAATTCGCGTGCGCAAAATCTCCGACGTTTCCGGGAATTTTCGCTTAACGGTTTTGTGTATGGGCTTAGGTGATTTGTACTGGCCAATGATTCTGGCGCAAAGTGAATTTTATGTCTTGAGCGAGCACGAGAAAAGAAAGGACGTTCTTGGCGCTGTAGCGAAACGCCAAGATAAGTTATTAGCTTTTGATTTTAAGGTGAGAGTGGGAGAGAGTAGCACTTAGGATTTTAGTTAAAATGGTAGATTTAAATTTTCCGTAAATTGCAAAAGTCTTTTTTAAAGTCGTACAAAAAAGATTTTTTGAAATTTTGATTCCGTAGAATTTGTATATCATAACTATATAAAATTTATTTATTCTTTTAAATTATTTGAAAAAGTGTTTACAACTATCAAAATTTTTCAAATAATCATTTAGCTACTACAATCTAAGAGTAAGATTTGACTATTTGTGAAATGTGCTTTTTGATTAGAAAGAAATCGCAGTAGTATTATTAAATAAAATTCTGAAAATCTTGAAATGATCATTTTTAATACTATTTTTAAAATGGAAGGAAAAGTAGCTTCAACTTAAATAATTAACGCAAGAGAAATTGTAAATGAATTGTTAACAAAAAATCAAATTAAAGAAAAAACTGTTCATTTTCTTTTTTTTTCATTATTCAAAAATCTCAATCCGGACTAAAGTTATATTACTTTTAATTTGAATTTATTTTAAATAAAAAGTGACTGATTTTTATAGTCAAATAAAATACTTTCCTTCTTCAAATTTAGAGTTAATTTAAATTTAAATAATGAAAATGCATTGTTGGACGGGTGATTGTTAGATTTAAAATGGTTTAATTTAAATCAAATCAGCAGATTTTTATAATTTATTTAAACGATTGTTTTTTCCGAATTTAAATTTACTATCTAAAGTTATATCTAAAACAATATTAAAATTATCCATATCATTCTATACGTAAAATTGTACTACCGTCCCTTTCATACATTGATATCTAAAAACATAACCCACAGTTCGAGCCAAACCCATGGCCGTGATACTTTCCTGGTCAGCACCCACTTCAGCTTATTCTCACGATCCACTCATCGTCACCTCATCACCCGCTAACCACTCGAACCGAGATACCGGCAGCACCCATCCTGCCAAAAATAAAATAAAAAAAAGAAGCGAAGGGTGGTAATTCAGCCGCCAAGGGTCACATCGCGTGCTAAAACAACGAGTCCCACGAGGCGAGAATTCGCGAGGGTCCGAGGGCGAAAAAGAAAGCTGCGAAAGCTCGCGAGAGCCTTCGCGCCATAAAAGTATATGCGAGAGGCTTCATGCGTAGATGTATATACATATCGAGGAGGCCGATCGCCGGGGCGAATCGAAGCCCTCTCCGCAAGAGGATCGTAAATCGAAAACGAGCCGAGCATTTTTGAGCTGCGCGCTCTTCTGCTGTGTACATACAACCCTTACGTGACGCCCGCTGTTGTCTAAATAATTCAGCAGTTTATCTCGGGCGTGTTTTATGCCGACTATATACAGGTGGCTGTTTGCGTATAAAGAAGAGGATGCGTATTATGAATACGCAAAGGTGTGTGCTGCTTTTTGTCGGAGTCTGTGGCGCGTGAAAGAAATGTTTATACGCTGCTTTTTTCGACGTCGCGGTATAAAGTGTGTTTGCTATTTTTACGGTTAAATGAGCTTTATTGGCTTAGCGGGTTTTCAATATTTTGTTGGTTCAACTATACGTATATTTTCTTTTATTTTTGTTGATTGTTCATAACATTTAGGTTGATAGTATTTTTTAAAATAAAATACATTTTTTACGGGAAAATTTCAATCCGTTTGTAATTCTAGATTCAAATGAATTTCTTTTTTTTATCCTCTCCAGTCTCCTCATCATATATTTTATACACAGTAATTTACTCTTTTCCATGGATATTGAAGAACTGCAGTTCCTGGCTATTTTTACGTAGTAGTTCATTTCATGACTATATTTTTTGCAAGATTACTCGTTTGTAAATGTCTTACTCGTAAAAAATGTCTTTGATCGGGTGGAGGTTGAAATGAGGCATGAAGAAGCTGAAGAGCCTGACTGGAGTAGATCCTTGAGGCAGAGAAAAGAAATCTAATGAGATCCTAGACACGGCACTTTATAAATTAGTCGTTGGGAAGAGGTTTTAGTTTTTTATCTTTGAGAAACCCAGGACATTATAAATTGTTCTTTCATTAATTAAAGTTTTTGGTTCGATCCTATTCAATGCTAACTAAACTTAAACATTTGTTCGAATTTTAAAGTTATGCTTTTTCGATAAAAACCAAAAAATAATTTGAAGTTCGAAAAATCAATGAAAAATATAATTCCAAATATTGAAGTAAATTTAATAATTTGATGTATTTTAGTGAAACGTAAATATTATTGAAATATGCATGTTTTGATTACAAACGTAAATAATATTTTTAATTTATTGTTAACAGACGATCTAGAGTATTTAAATAAACACGAGCTAATAAAAATGAAAAGAAGTATACGTTGTTTCAGAATACAGGGCTTAACTTGAGTTATATTGTAAAGTACACAAACGTAAAAAATTTTCTAAAGTAAACATAAAGTTTAAAAAAAACATTTATTAAACAAAGCCGAGCACATAGTTGATTTTCTCAAAGCTTAGAGCTCGACTAACCGAATGAAACGAATTTAAATTTATGCGTTTTTATAACAATGAAATTTTTATAGATTTTGAAAAATAAAAACTCCATTCGGGGTATCCGTTTCCGTGAAATATGGTTTCGCCGATAAAAACATAGCTCGCGATGACTTTTTAAACTTCAAACTTATCCTGCGAGATAACAAGCTAAATTTATGTTCCGTAGACTGCATAATTCTACGTTTCGCGAAATAAAACGCTATAAATCCTAGCTGAGTAGCCGCAATTAAGCGATTTTGAATAATGGGGTTAAAATTTTTAAATTTAACGTTTTAAGAGCTTAAGTAAATTTGGTGTAACGATACTTTAATGTTTAAATTAATTTTCTGCTAATTTGGTAAACATTATTTTAACTAATGAAATTTTAATAGTCGTCAGTATTTTCAAAACTAATTGAATTATTAAAATTTGAATAATAGTATCGTAAAGAACAAAGAAATTTGTCTGCGAGAAATCCGTTTGCCAAAAGTAAAATCATCAAATGTTACAAGCAAAATGTAGATATATTCATGACTTAATCGTTAGAAACGTCAGAACCACGATTTTTACTGTGTAAATAGACCACAAAATTTTTTTCAACAAAACTTCAAAGCCAATGGCATATTGAACTTGATATCGCACTAAAAATAAGGGAAAAGAATTTTTTCATAACTGTTTCCGCCGAATTCTCGGTAGTTCTGAAGCCGCAAAATATGTATATATGTATTTTACGTTGCATTGAAAAGTTTATACTTATAAATATTTATTACGAAATTCATTACTTTTAGCTAAATTTAAAATTTTCAAACAGGTGATAAATTTTGAAAATTAAGTATATACTAAATTAAAAAAATAATTTACTTTTTCTCCAAAAACTATATCCAAAAAATCTAATAAACAAATAAGATTCAAATTTATACTCGGTTCAAATTTAAACTAACATAAACAAGGTCTCCACTTACAATATCCACAATATTTATCAAAAAATGCCAATTCATCTTCATAACTTATTCCTACATATTAAAAAATCCATTAAATCTGCTCTTCAATCAGAAAAAATCTCCAAACCATCAAATCACTGCCCTCATTTTTCCCCCAAAAAAGTCACAATCCAAGATCGCATTCTGAATAACGATAGTTCTCTCCCGAAAACAAAAAAGCTCAATAAAAACGTTCAACTCCTCTCAACCATTCCGCTCCAGCTCAATGGGATCTCGCACTGGCTTTTTACCACAACGAGGAGGGGGGGGAGGCTTTTTACTCCTCCCCGGAGAAGCACGCCATGAATCCCAAGGTATTTTCGCGCTTGAATAAGAATCAAAAAAGACAGTTCGCAGAGGTGTAGTTGACGAAGAAATAGCGCGCGTGCCGGTCGCGCATTCAAAGTGGCGCGTTTAACGCGCTTAACGCCCGAAAATTAGGCTGTCAGAGAGGAGAAAAAGCGAGGAGAGCTGGCTCGAGTATAATGGTAACGTCAGCGTCTCAAAAGACTCGTCGAGTGCAGCGCGCGGGGCACGTATACACATGTATAGGCGTGAGAGAGGAAGCGAGCTTTCGCCTACCCGGCGCTAAAATAGACGAGGCGAGCTTCGCGTTTATTATACGCCGGTGATGCGTTTGTCATTGACCTTCGGGCCGGCTTTGCGCGAGCTTGCGCGCGTGTGCGTCGGATATATATACGTCATATTGATGGATCCGAAGAAATAAGAAGGGAAAGTAAGTAAGGGGCGCTAACAAGTCTTCCTTAACGAGGGATGAGAGGAGCGCGTGTAGCGAATGGAGCGCGAGAAAAAGGCAGTTGTTTCGCAGCGCCGATCGTTTGCTCGCACGTCTGTAATTCAGCGTGGAACGAATTAAAAGTTCGAGGGGGTAGTTTAAGTAGCGTCGAAGCTTGCGCCTGGGCCTGAGAGCGGGGATGAGTTTCTAGTTGAGACAAGGCTAAATTTACGATTGAATCGTTAAAAAGTTGGGAAGAAGCGCCGAGATGAGCGAATTGTCGCGACGGTTTCGGCTGAGCTGCAGTGCATGCGGTGTGCAATTTGATAATGATAAATTTTAAGGGATTAAAAGGGTTTTGGATAAAGATGTAAGTTAATATTTGTTTTATTACTTAGAAAAAATTAAATAAAATTTATATCTTTATCGAAAACGTATGTATAAACAATATTTGTTGGCAAGTGTGTCTCTACACCAATTTGCCATAATCTTCCTTACATACGAATAAATAACAATGTTGTTAGTTTAAGAAAATTAGGTTTATTTATTTCTAGTCTTGAATATTTGTAAATACAACAATAAAGCATTTCGAGTGGATGATGAACTGAAGAGCGCATCTGACGAAAATCTGTTTAATTTGGCCGCCTCAAAGTAACAAATATAAACGAGCGATGAAAATGTTAGTTCTGAAATTCCTTTTATCTTTACGATGAGCCGACCTGCAGGCGTCGTTACGCAACCGCGTTACGCGCAATTGCGGAATACGCACTTAAAACTAATTTAGAGAGCCGGCGACTTTGATTTTCCGCAAAAAGTCACAGATTTAATGTGACTTGTATAAATCAGAGGGCTACTTTCCGCATGTAACCTTTGTAGTTAATTTGAATTTTCGCATAATTAGAGAGGATAACAATAGCATAATTACATTGAACATGAAATAAATCACGTTTGTTTTATATTCAACGCCGGTTTTTACTACACTGTTTAAAAAGGTTTTTAACCTATTTTCAAGGTGATTAACCAATTAGTTTTGCATGAGTAAGGCAAGCCAAGTTCAAATTTTTGATGAAATCACCGATCGTAAAATAGTCTCAGTATTTTTACGAAATGGAAAGCTTTTAATTTTTGCGAACGGCTTGACGGCTCCAAATAAAAAATCCGCTTCTCCTGTGCGTAAGCATAGAATAGATAAGACTTTTTTTATTTGGAGTCGTCGTCTGATCGGTGCTTACGGGAAATCTGAAAAATCTTAATTTCAAAATAATAGAAACATCCAAACAAAACATTGAGAAACGCGTAATCTCTTCTCAATAAAATGCTTCAAAACACAAGCTAATATCAGCGAGCCACTCGTCCGAGTGTATCCCAACAATAACAGAAAAAGTCTCAACGAGTCACTTCAACGAAGCGCAAATAGAGAGCTTTCGACAAAAATAAATGTGAATCGCGTCTATTCTCCTAAGCCGAGGCAAATAATCTGGCATAAAGACAGTCAGCATAGTACAGCAGATTTCGGAGGTAAGTGCACCAGGAACGAGTTGAAAAAGGAACTGCAAGTCACATTTTTTTCTAATTTATCGTCCCGATAAATTGGCAGAGCAACAAAAAGCGACGATGACGGCGCCTCAGGCACGCACGAAAGCGATATTTATCGTAAAACATACTTTAAATTTTCACGCGCTTGTATACCTCACCATAAAACGAAACCTAAGGTCCGTTCCCATCTCGCGCTCGCGGTCACAAAAGCATCGGTTATCGTAAAAATCTATCATATAAGCCGAAGATTCCAATACTGTCAACCTTATCCTCTTATCTTTTATGAAACAATAAAAACCGAGAGAGAGAGAGAGGGAGCCAGCCGCTCTCCATAAAACCGAACGAACTCCTTCATTCCTCCGGCCCATTGAACACACCTATACTCTCATCGCGAAACTCACCACCGGCCGAAATAACCCGCATAACCTGCGTACATATAGTCTAATAGAGCGATACTCGCGAAAACACGCCCGTCAATTCGACGTTCGCGCGCTGTTCCGGATCGCCGACACACACGAGCTGCCGCTAATTATACCAGCGTGCGCGCGCGCGGGCAAATATCAGCCGCTTTCGTAAATCTTTGAAAATACACCATCGAGAGAGCGAGCGCGTTTCCCTCGGAGCGAGAGCGCGTCGATATACGAAAAAGCTAGTCGCGACACACGCGCGAGATGCAAAGCGAGACAGGAAGATATAGAGAAGAGTAAGAAAGAGAGAGAATCGTGCGCGTCACGGTCACGCGCGGAGCCCTCTCTCTAAGATTAGACGCATTCGCGCGCTCGTCCGAAGATATATACACGCGGCGGCTACTTCGCTGCACCGTGGAGGCCTTCGGACGCTGTGTGAGGAAATGCCGGCCGATGTTTTTTCTTTTACTAGGTGGGGGCTTCGGTCGCCGGTTCATTTTTTTTTTTTAGAGGTTGGCGGTTGGTTTAATTTTTTTGAAATGGATGGTTATGTCGTGGGTGGAGCTTTTTTCGGGTTGGGTAACGAGTGGGTTATCGCGGAGTATGTACGGCCTGATTATTTATGACTGCTACTGCGCTCGGCTGTGCGAGCTTTTATTTTGCGGCTCGAGCGCTAGGCTGTGCGTATCGGTACATCTGTACTTTTTGCCGAGTGGTTGCGGAATGCGGTTAGCGGCGAGGCTCTTTTTTTCGGGAGGAACTTTGTTGTTTCACGAGAAGTTTTAGCAATATTGCGAGATTGTTTATATGGCTGGGTATTTCGTCGGAATTCTTTGGCCGAGATAGTTTGGCGCCATTTTTTCGAAATGAAGCGAAGACGAAAATGAAAGGCCTTGATAGATTCTGGCTACGCCCCCGCGAATCGCCGCGGCGCCCGAGAGCTTAATATGTTTAACAAGCCCCAAAATTGATGTGTTTGCGTAAAACTTGTTCGGTTCTGCGGACAGAACAACAGCTGTATTCCAATGGCTTTGCATGGATATGAAATATTTTTTTCTCTGAAACGTACGCTTTTGTTCAAAGATTCGAAGTTAAAAGAATTTGAAAAATTTGATTCAAATATTTACCATCAGTATTATTATGTATTTTTATATAACTTGTAAAGTAGCACAACATAACATTTCTTGTACGTGCGCAATATAAATCACATGTTAATTACGAATAACGATGACGTATACAATATTGAACTAGAATCCCAAAATCAATTTCCATTTTATCGCAACACAAAACACTTTAATGAAACTACACACAAAAACTTTATCACATTTGTTATTATATTGAAGAGTATATTGGTTTCCTGGGTAATAACAATTCCTATTCCTATTTCCTCATATAAGTAATATCTAGTTTTAGGATACAGAAGCTTGAGTGTCATGAAATGTTATATTTTCAATTTTATGGAGAGTTGTAATTTTTATATTTGTGAGTATATTGAACAATGTGAAAAATTCATAATATAATTTGATGGTTCTATTTGTTAATCTTATAAGTATATTAAATTTTTATAGAACTTCCCCAGTCGAATTCATTGTTTCCGAGGAAGGTGATTCTAGTTTATATATGTGATAAAGTGTGACTAATGTTACAATATACGAACTTTTAGTCATTTGTTTTTCAAATTTCTTTAAATTAATTATGTAATGCATTATTAAGCATCATAATCTAATTAATCCTATGAAAAATGTTATTATTTTAATAATTTAAAGTAGACATGGTGCAATGTATCTTAGTTTAGCATAAAAAAAATCTATCACATAATGAATTTCGTGTTTTAACCCGAAAGACAATTATACAGCTAACAAGATATATGATAAATACACTGCTCTTCTGTTCACCTGAGTCAGTGAGATTAAACTATCTTCACATGATGAATTTGAAGCAATAAATTATAAGGATGTCATTTATATATTAGGCGACTGCAATAAAATACTTTCTCTTATTATGCTATCCATTAGTTTATCTCGTTTCCCAATCTTTAAGATTGTCATCATTTGCATACATTGTATGAAAGCTGACGCCTTCCGTGCAATCAATGTCATTTTCTCGCTACGATATTTGCGCAAACACGACTCTCTGTATATATAAAACTTCTATAAATAGTCGTTATATTTGATGGGGGTATAAACGTCGATTTCTTCGTTCCCGCGATTTCACGAAATTGCAAGTTTCTCGCGCATAAATAATGTTCTCGTTTGTTGAATTTAAAGTTGGACTTTATCTAAACTTTTTGTAAACTTATATATATGAAGAATATATTATTAATTTCTACATATTATGTACTATTGCACAATTTACTAAATTATACGTTATAAAATAATGTTTACACAAAAGTACGAACAATATAGAGTTAAATTCTTCTTCCCATTAAACACCAATTGTATACGTTCCATTAAAATTCAGTTAAAACAAACTTTGCCCAATATCCAGCCAACCCATCATAATACCAACAATAACCCAACGCCAATAAATTATTCACTCCCACAGATAAGTACTCTCAATCCAGTAGATAAACCCAACCCTAACAACAATCATCCTCTCCCCCCTCCGCCGACCTTGGCCAGCATCCCATCGCCCCATCGAATCAGCCAAAAATCCCGCTCCCCCACACTATCCCCTCCCAAATCGAAAAAACCCCGCGAATCTCGCGTGTCCGCGATTTTTCATCTCTCCTCGTCTGACCGTGCCCGTCCGCTTTCCACTTAACGAGCCGACTCTCCGCGCGCCTTACGTAACCTTATACGAGCCGCAGCTGCTGCGACGGGCCTTTTTTCTTCTCGCGTTAATTCTCTCCTTAGCAGTCGGCCGCCTGGCTCTCGCTTGACGATAAAAACGTCAAGATTAGCGGCCACTGTAACAATGCGCGCGGCCGGCTCGAGCCGCCGAGACTACAGAGAGCCGACGGCGGCCGCAACAATGTGGCTCTTTTATGCGCTCTCGCGCGGGGACAAAAACAATGGAGCTTGCAGCGAGCATTCGAATTAACGAGCGCGCACGAAACAAAAGTCCGGCCAGTCTCTAAGGTGAGCCGAGCCTGTTTCCTATACCGAATCTCGCCTCGCGTACGCGATCGTGTTATTATATACCGTATAGGTACATAATCCAGAGCGCTTCGCTGTACAAGGGGGGGCTGGCTTACTTTGCTGCGGAAAGGGCGTCAATGTCAGGTCTCGAGCGGCTGCAGCATCGCGATGCTGATGACGATGCGTCCCTCGGCGGGCTCCGCTTAACGCCACTCAGTTATCCTCCTGCCGCTGCCTCTGCCGCTGCTTCGTCCCTGGCATTATGCTGCACACCTACGCGTGTAATTGCACATGCACATGTATATTTGAGGCTAGAAACGCGCGACGTTTATGCAAGTCGAGGAGAGAGGAGACGAGGGGAGCTTCTTTTTGTTCGGGCTGATTGGCTCTCGCGCGTTCTTTTAATTTTCAAAACGTCGCGTATATTTCAGTCTTTCAGCCGGCCGCGGAAGAGGATTATGAAATTATCCGCGAACGAGCGGCTCGAGTTAAAGCGCGCAGAGACGGCGCGCGCGCTGGCGGCCCGTTTTTAACGAGATTATATACGCGGCGGCGGGAAAATGGTTCGTTCTTTTCGGGGAAAAAAAAAAAGATTGATTCTCCTGCACGGGCTGATGGGCTTTTAAATCCGGGTAAGTGAATCCGGGGAATTATTACCGCGGGCTCGATTAATTCTCGGCTAATTGAGCTTTCAACATCTGATCGCTCCGCTGAGACATCACGAGGCGCGGAGCTGTCATTTGCCTCTTCCGCTCTTTAACTTGTAACTCCCGTCCATCGTCGTTCTTCTAAAACTCATGCCCCCTCCACTCTCAAACGCTAATTTCTCGTTCACCGCTTCTCAAACGTTATAAATACAAATTGCCGTCGCGCGAACGATCCAGCCGCGAGAGCAGCAGCAGCAGCCTCGATAAGCAAAGAGCTCGAGTCCTCACCTCCTCCCCCCTCCTCCGCACCCAGGAACAGAAGAATAAAAACAAAATCTCACAATCGCGTATCACGCGTCCATCTAGACTCTCGCGATCTACGACAATACGCGACTCGGACGGGGCACGCACACACACTGTGCTCGCGACGGGCGCGCGGCTACGCAGCGACTGAGGCGCGACTGCTGCTGGCAGGCTCTTCGCCGCCGGCGGCAGAGACGCGCGCGCGCAGCGCTGATGGTAGAGCGGCTAGGCGCGCGCGCGACTGTCTTTCTTTTTGCGGGAGCGCGATTTTTTTTTTTTTGGTTTTTGGTGCGGGTTTATGCAGTTTTTTGGGGTGGCTTGAGTGGGGGGTTTTATTGAGCGTGGGTGAGGAGTTTTGATGGGTGTTTGTGATTTTTTTTTTAAAGGAGAGGTTGCTTGATGGGATTGTCTTTTTGCTCTGCTTTGATGTCTGGCTTTAAGATTGTTTTGTTTTGTTTGGGATTTTTGAAAGCGGTTCGAAAGGCTTTGAACAGGGAGCGTTAATC